>SJYA01000694.1:1179899-1323859 GCA_006410615.1 Neotragus moschatus | reverse complement strand
GAGCCTGGTAGGCTGCCGTCCATGGGGTCTCAAAGAGTTGGCTACAACCGAGCAACTTCACTTTCACTTTTCACTTTTATGCACTGGAGAAGGAAATGGCAACCCACTCCAGTGTTCTTGCCTGGAGAATCCCAGGGACGAGGGAGCCTGGTGGGCTGCCATCTATGGGGTTGCACAGAGTCAGACACAACCAAAGCAACTTAGCAGCAGCAGCAGCAGCAGACTTTGTCTTATCCTCAAACAGCCTCCCTCCAGCCGCTGATCTAGACTAGCATTTCACAGCACAAAAGCAAAAGGTGGAACAAGTGTGTTCTATATAAACAACCCTAGTTTGGTGCATTGGGGCGGGGGAGAGGGATCCAATTAGGGAGAAAGTTGAGATCACCTAAAATTTCTAATGTTTCAGTTATTATTCATATCTTAAATTATCCCTGCTGTCTGGTTGCTATGGGAAATAAGTGTTGAATTCCTCAAGAAGCATCAGGGTCCTTCCTAGGCAGACTGGGGAAGGGGGTGGGATTTACCCAGCATCCTCATTCCTCCTCTGGCAGGCTCCTAACTCACATAAGATGACACAGTTGAGTAGGGGGCTGCTGCCTTCGCATCGTCTCCATTCTGTTTCTGCTCCACCTCCAATCTTTGGATCTTCGTTCCCACAAGACAGGAACCAGCAGTGAAGCAGGTTAATGCTGGGTCAGTCTCAGGGCTCAGTTGCTCTGCCCAGGTTAGGGTGAATCTCATCCTAATCAAT
The DNA here is from genome assembly GCA_006410615.1 of Neotragus moschatus. NCBI lineage: Eukaryota > Metazoa > Chordata > Mammalia > Artiodactyla > Bovidae > Neotragus > Neotragus moschatus. The sequence continues at coordinate 1,323,108 of SJYA01000694.1, read as the reverse complement.
AGCCAAACACCTGAGTCTGGTTCCCCGGTCATAGTGCTCAGGGTTGTACGAGAAATTAAGAGGGGGTTTCCACTTATTTCTGCCTTTGAGCCAAGAAACATGATGATGATGATAACCTGTAGATTTGACTTTAGCCCCCCCTTAAGGATTAAGAAAGAGGCCAGGGAACAAAAGGGATTGGGGAAGAAGCCCTAGGTCAGTGATTACATTCTCTGCTGCCTCAGTAGTACAAATGGGAATTCAGCCCATCTATTCAGGAAAGAGGTTAAATGCCACAGCATCAGATCAGCAGCCAGTGGAGGCCCAGAACAAGAATGGGTGTCTAGCTAACTCCCACCAGGGAAGAAGGAGCTAGGACACCCTCCTTAGCATCATTCCTCTTAGCCTTGCTTGTGAATCACCACCCAGTAACTGCCTGGCTGCCAAGGGCTGTGACAGCCCCACAATCTCTACTAGCAATTAGAATTCCTCGTGAGAAAGTAGGTCTCACACATTAGGATTGTACTTGCATAGATCTTTTGAGAAAGTTTACGCTTGACCAGGAATGTGTCCTCTCAGGCACAACCTATGAGGAAGGCAATCTTTCTGTTAATATGTCTGAGATACCAATTATCTAAAGATGATACTAAGGTGAAGTTCTCGTCCTCTAAGGAGACGGAAAAGACAACTACACTGGGAAAAATATTACACAGATCCTGACAGTAAAATTAGCCTGGGGCCAATGACACTTGTACAAGCATTCTGGGAGCTACCCAAAGGGTTAGACTGTGGTCAAGAAATCTGGGAGTGCTGGCTGCAAGTAAGTCTGCCATACAGCCTTCGTTGAAGGGCCTCTGCCATAAAACATTGGCAATAACTTCATTTTGCCTCAGTTATTCTTAAACTGAAACCTAGTGCATTTTAAAATACCCCACCTTCCATTTTCTCACTAGCTTCATCTCTGTTTAAATTAATGTTGTACAAAGTTTTAACACACTTAGATGGTACTTCACGAAGGTGTAGCTGATCTTTGTTGGTACTAGGCCTTTATTAGTACCAACTTTTATTTTTATTTATTAGTACCAAGCTTTTATTAGTACCAACATTTCAGTTATGGTCCCAACGTTAAATACACTCCAAAAACTGCCATAAAGAACCTACACATGACTGAGACATGAGCTGCTACTACAGCAGCTGGGGTAGAAGATGCCCTTTGATCTTAAGAGGGAGTATAGGGTATCCACTGGGCCCACCCATGGGCTCCCAGCCCACACACACACACACACACACAGAGATTGTTCCACTATTGTGGGACAGCCCTCTTGTCCCTGAGCATTCATGACCACCTTTCTTCATCAGATTTACTTTCTACAAGGAGTTGTAGAGACAACCTCTTTGCACGTAGGTATGACGTTTAGGTAGGATCAGTCTTTATACCAGGGCTCCTTGATACGGAAAAATACCATTAAAGTAACAGGGTTAAAAAGTAATACATGAAAAGAAAGAGTGAATAACAAACTGACAGTTTCAATCAGTGGAAAAAAGCATAAGAACCATTTTCCTTCTTCCCCATCTTCCAACCATAAGCCCATCACAAGCACTCTCAGTCAGCCTTTCATATGACCAGACCCAGACACCCTAACCTTTAATAGGCAGAAATACCAGAGAGAGGGGAAACCAACCTATTACATCTCTCCCATTTATCTCCTAACTACAGTTAATGTGCCCTTATCCTGTCCACAGACCTACCTACTCACCTAAGAACTTCCTCTCCATCAGCCTGATCTGATTAGAGATAGAACAGAATAGCCAGGAGATAGAGGGGAAGGAACAGGGACTGGGAGATGGTCCAGAGGAGGATATGCCTTGTGGTCTAATCCTAACGTGTGCTGGGACCGCAGCAGTAGCATAGTAGGAAGAGGGGAGTGAGCTGGGATGCAGCAAGGCTATGGATCAGCTTAGCCCCCACAGGGGAGACAGCAGATGACTTATCCAGCAACCAGGAGCAGGATAAACCCCAGTCCCTGTGGATATCAGTGAAGTCCAGTCTTTCAGATGAGGATGAAGAGGGTGTAGAAATGTTTCTTATGGTCAGGCATGAGGTGCCACTTCTGGCAGGTTGAAGAGACTTCAGCCACCAGACAGGGGAGAGAGAGAGGCCACCAGGTGAGAATCAGGGCCAAGCAGGTTTTCAGGGCCCCAGCCAAGCTCTCCAGATTTGTTACATGGCCCCAGTACCAACAAAGAAACAAGACTGCAGAGGGAAGGCTGGCACTCAGGGGCTGGGTCAGCAAGAGCCAAGGCCTCCCGGCAGTGGAGAGTTGAGGGCGGAGATGCAGGTTGGAGGTGTCAGTCATTGCAGCTGGGCTAGGCTGAGACAGGCAGGGACACACACAGATAGGGGGCAAACTGCAAAAGTACATGCACACACACACACACAAACAGGGAAAGCAGACTCAGTGATGGAGAGCAGAATCTTGGAGAAAGATGGGGGCTGAGAGCTCCATGGGGAGCCTATAAAATGAAAGTGAAGACAAGACCCAGTAGCTTGGGATTCATCTAAAATGTGAAAACGCAGACACCTTTGGAGCACAGAGAAGGCCCCGCATGTCACTGTGACTTTAATGGCGATAATAAGCCTGCGGTTTTCCAGTCCTGGGATTCACTCACCCACACAGAGACATAATATATTTTTCCTCTACGACAAGAAAATTGAATCTATCTTTCAGTCTAACTGATCTGAGGTATAAGTGAAAAATAAGACTGTGTTCTATCACCTTCAATCTTTCTCTTCGCTCTGAGATAGGCCCTATTATTTTCTTTTATTTTTTCGGGCGTGAGAGAAGTGTTAATGGATAAGGCATCAGTCATTCACCCCTGAAATGCGAGAGAGCCTGGATTTTGTGTCCCAGCTGCATGAAAGTTGAATTGCCTCTGGGGTGAAGTAGGGGGGGAGTGGGTGGGGAGCAGGGGATATGGTGGAAGGGCCAGGGGTGGGAGGTGTGAAGAGAAGGTAAATTATGCCCCCAGATTCTGGGTCTAGAGTTGATATTTGGAAAGACTCTGCATGAGCTTGCATTTGGTGCTTATCACTTTATTCTTTATGTACTTCTTTAACTTGCACCAAAAGCACCAAAAATAGAGCCTATCTATTAATGAGGTCTCAAGTAAGAGAACTAGTGGGCCATGAAGGGTATAACATGTTAGCTGCTCCCATTCAGTGGCTGCCTAAGCACTTGTGGAAACCTTCAGTTCACCAAACTATAAACCAGAGCATGATCAGACCTTCAGACACGCGATTGTCCTATCATAATTGGAATATTTATTTATTTAATTGGGTCAGACTTCAGTGTTTCATAAACACAAAAGGAGAATTTGGTCAACTACACCTTGCATGCTCCCTGGGCCCCATGTTTGATGCCACTGGCAGGAGAAACCCGCTGCTCTGCCAAGGCCTTCGTTAGTGGTGTTCTGGTCCATATGGTGCCCTGTATCCCTCTCCCTGGAGTCCTGCCCTAGCCCATGACAAGAGTTCAAGATGGGAGTGAACTCCTTAGGGCTTCTCCCCAACTCTGGGTCTCAAAGTCTAGAGCGCTCAGAAAGAAGGAAATCCTAGGCTTCCTCAAGAGCAATACCAAGTGTAAAACCCGGGAAGATCCCTGGGGACACCAGTCTTCTTCAAGGGAGGCAGGACCACCTGTCAGGGTCTCTAGTTGGCTGCTGTATCTCTAAGTGCATGCCACAGGCCAGATCCCTCTGTTTTCCAGGCCAGCTCAACAAGGACGTGACCTACGCGCATTTCTACTCCTTCCTGAACTGTCTCCAGGTGAGCTCACACTGACTTCATCCAAGGGCATGTTCCAGTGACCCGCACCATTCTTTTGTATTCAAAGTGTTTTCTGCTCTCAGGTCAGCCCCTGCCACGGCTGGATGTCTTCCAACAAGACGCTGCGGACTCTTACTTCAGAGGTAGGGCTGTCCTGAGGCCTTTGATCCCATCTTTGAGCATTCTCTCCCTGTGTTTGCTGAAGGACTTTCACTGGGGATGGGGTTTTGGCAGGGCAATGGCCTCCAAGCTGGTGAGAAAAAAAAAAAAAAAAATTCAAACTCTTGGATGTTTGAGGAGCCAAGAGAATGTGGGGTGCCCTGCCTCCCCACTCTGCCTCTCTGAGCCTGTCATCTTGCCAGTTTCTCTTCGTGCGCCTCTCTCTTGGATGCACATTATGCATGTACGCACACACAGAGATGTCTGTGAAAGCTTGTCCTAGACATATTTGTAGAGTCAGAGAAGTGAGCAAGGTTAGGTATACACAGAGCTGGAAGTCTCCCAAGGCAAGGGAGGACCAGATGCCCCAGAGCCTTCCTCTCTTCTCTGAAAAAGGTTCCCACATTTCTTTCACAGATGGTAAATAATTTCTTTGTAAGGAATTTATTTAAAAGTTTTTACAAGGGAAATATGTTTCAATTTTTTAAAACTTTGGAATGTAAAACAATACAAAAAACATTAACAAAAATCACTCAAAATCTCACCACCCCAAATTAATATGTATATCTTTCCAGTATTATTTTCATATCTAGTTATTTTGGGGACTTTGCCTGCATAGTATCAGAACACATGCATTGTTTTATACCTTCTAATGTTCATAATTATTCCTCCACATCATAATTTTGTAATCATTTTAGAATACAGATTACATGAACATACCATGGTTTATTTCATCTCTTGGTGTTGGACATATGAGTTGTTTCTAATTTTCCACTATGATATATAGCATTGTGATGAATCTTTTTATATATAAAAATGTATGTCTTTGTGTGGCATGTCTATTTTCTTAAGATAAATTCCTAGAAAATTATTGGGTCAAAAAGGACACCAGATCTGATCCGTATCACCAAATTGTTCTCTAGAAAGGTTAAACAAATTGACATTCCCAATCACATATCCCAAGGCAATACTCTTTATTATCACGATTGTTCATCTTTTCCTTGACAATACCATGGGGAGCAAATGGTATCTTATTACTTTAATTTGCACTGATTTGGTTCCTAATGAATTTTAACAGTTTTGTACCGTTCGTTGGCCATTTGTGCATGAACGGAATTTAATATGCAGAGCTGCTCTCTGCTGATGACTTGCAGTGGGGGTGGGAGTGGGAACTATTGATTTCTTTGTTCTGCCTGAATTATCTCCCTAAAGCTCAAGTCTAGGTTTCATGAAATTCTCCCCGTTTCCTTTGTATTCAGAGAGCAGAACAACTCTCCAAAACGCTGGAAAAAATTGCAACCAGCCAGAAATTTACGAACTTCGACCTTCTCTACTTAGATTTCGACTTCCAAGAAAGTAAGTTTTTCTTGGTTTAGGTATTGACACAAGACAAAAGCAGCAGCCACCGTTTAGAGCCTGCCTGGGTGAGGTGTTTGTTTACAAGTGAACAGGCAGTAGCGTGGACAGGGTCACTGTTGCCCATCCTGACGCATTAATAGCTCTGAGTATTGGAAGAAATAAAGTATGAGACTCTTTCTGGAAAGGTGGAAGCTTAGCATCACTTCCTTATTTCACCATTATTTTAGAATCCCTGCAGCAGTAGAGCCAGTGACCAGTTGGAAACAGCTCTGGGCTGGGAGCCAACAGGTCAGTGAAATCATCTTACTTATTCTTGACAGTTTAGTAATGCCCTGCTTATGAATGGGCTAAGGATGAGTGTGACAGGCCTGAGGGATAAGCCCATGTCTCTTCTCATGGGCCCTGGATTCCCTAAGGACTCAAAGCAAGGCAGAGTCCCAGCCCCCTCACATGATGAAACAAATCAGAGTCTCAAAGGGAGGGACTTCAGATGCCTATGGCAATATGGACAAGCCATATCCCAGCTTTCTGGAAAGGACATTGCTACTGCCTTTCTAGCACTCTCTCCAAACACTGGGGTCACTGATGAGTGGTCACAAGAAAACAAGCACGATTGCTGGATTTATCCTTTACATCTTGACTCTGAAAAATTATTATCTATTGACTTTAATCCTTCTAGTCCCATTTTCATTTCTAAGTCATTGTTATACAAGACAAAAGCCTCTGTTGCTTGACTGCCAGCTGAGATGATGCTAACGAAAAGCTTTGCAGTATGTGCAAAGGATGGACGATTTCTCAGGAGGAGTTCATCATCTCTGTCTCCCCACCCCCAGCTCCCCCAGCCCAAGCATCTGGGATGCAGCAGATGGCCATCATGAATTATCAAATATTGCATTAGCTGACACGTTTTGCATTGTAGACTCTAGTACTTCAATTCTGAACATCTTTTCAACAAGACTGATCTCTCTGAACTAGATTTCCTGCCTAGGTGATACATATTTCCCTCATGGGGAGAGACGTTTTGATAAATAACCTCTCATTAAAATGCAGAGTTAAAGCCTCCTTAATGAATTCCTGGTGAAAACAAATGTACCACTAAGCAATCTTTGATTATCACCAACCCCGAATATAGATAAAGTTTTTAAAAACATAACAATGCCTGCTTTCACTAGAGACTTTCCCATTTCCACAGTAGCCTCTAGCTTTGTCATTTGCTATCTTTGGCACTGTTGGAAATTCCCTGAACATTTTCAAACTCTCCTTTCCAGACCTGGAAACAGAGACACTGCATCTATATAACAAGTCGTTGTGATGATTGTGTGAAATAACGCATGCTGCTGCTGCTGCTAAGTCACTTCAGTCGTGTCCAACTCTGTGTGACCCCATAAACGGCAGCCCACCAGGCTCCGCTATCCCTGGGATTCTCCAGGCAAGAACACTGGAGTGGGTTGCCATTTCCTTCTCCAATGCATGAAAGTGAAAAATGAAAGGGAAGTCGCTCAGTCGTTTCTGACTCTGAGCGACCCCACGGACTGCGGCCTACCAGGCTTCTCTGTCCATGGGATTTCCCAGGCAAGAGTACTGGAGTGGGGTGCCATTGCCTTCTCCGAAATAGTGTATAATCCTCCTAAATGCCATGCCTAGAACATAACTAGCACCTAGGAAAGAGCACCATTCTCTCATACCCTGCCATACCATGCCACTTAATACACAGTTCAGAATGAACGGGATCCATACAGCAAAAGCAGAGCCCTAGCCCCACTCCTAATTAGGACCTGCCTAATCAGAATCTGTCTCCATCTGGACATAATCCACAGATGATCCATACACTCATTAAAACTTAATCAGTGGGGCTCCGATAATGCTCCAAGATTAAGAACTTAGTCACTTAATCATCATATTTTCACTAAGCCCTCCTATGTGCTATACAGGTGCTGGGAATATAGTTAACAAAACAGAACAGTCCTTCTCTTCATGAAAGATATAGAGAAAAGAGCTTCCTCCCAGACCCCATCCTTACCAGCATTCCACATGCTTTGAAGCAGAGGTTCCTCAGCACATTCTTATCCTCAGAGCAGCAGTAAATGCAATTTAAGTTTCAGTTAAACTGAACATGTTACATCAACATGGTGATTGATCACCTTACTGAGAAACCTCCTACGTATCTCTCCTTGTTTGTCAATTCTCATCAGTATTTCAAGGAATTTCCTGAAATTTTTTAATTCCCTGATATTGAAGGTCCAGTTTTGGTACAGGGATTTCTTTGCTTTCTCCAAATAGGTTAGTCTCTACTAGAGAAGACCCAGTGGGAGGGAGAGGGGAGACAGAGGAAATGGTACCCTGGGACCTGCCTCTGGAAACATCCAAGACAGCATCCCACATTTAATAGCTATGTGCCAGCATGTGCGCTTCTGGAAGAGCTGGAATCTCTGTCTACTTTTCAGGACATCTATGGTGATGTCTTCACCTACGCCCAATGTTAGACCACTCCAAAAAGAATGCCTGCCTTGAGACTTTAGCATTTTTCTAAGGCAGGCAGAGGGCACATCCACTCTAGACCCATCTCCATGGATAGCCTCCAGCACACACAGTCATGTCCAACTCTTTGCGACCCCATGGACTGTAGCCCATCAGGCTCCTCTGTCCATGGAGTTTTCCAGGCAAGAATACTGGAATGTGTTGCCATGCCCTCCTCCAGCGGAATCTTCCCAATCTAGGGATCAAACTCACATCTCTTGTGTCTCCTGCCTTGGCAGGTAGTTTCTTTACCGCTGCACCTCCTGGGAAACTCTATGGAGTCATTTATTAAATCTGCAGTCTCAGCAGTCACATGAAAATCTCTGCTCTCACTTCTATACTGCTTTTGAACATCGCAAATGTTACTTTCATATGTAATTCACAATTTTACACCCTGAGACAGAGCAAATGACCGTTGAGGGTCCCTGTCCCTCGAGGGTAGACATGAGACCTGTCTGTTTCCACTCTGACAGCCTCAGCCCAGCTCCAAAAGATGACTGCTCACCTCAAAGGCTTTTTCTGTCTCTCACTGACTCATCCTCCAACTGGTTATGAGCTAAACAGAAGCAGTAATCTTTTCTCCTTTCAGGAAATGCCAGCTTGAGCAGGTGATGTCCTTTTTCTTCATCTCTACCACACCTCCCAAATGGGGGAAGGAAAACGCCACTTGACTGACAAGGCCATTTTTTCATTGACACTTTAAATATTCCACCAGCTGCCCTCAGCTTCTAAGACAACTCAATTAGAATAAACCTCATTCCCCCATGTGTGTTTGTAAAATGACCCAATAACCATGAAATCTGACCAGAATTCAGATTTCTCTTTAAGTATCTGCTAATATTGCTGTTCATCAAGAAGCTAGCAAATGTTCTATGAGTCTTCTCCTGTGATTTCTGTTGCATCTCTGAAAAACTGGCTATTAGCAAAGTTTTTACTTTACCAAAAAAGAAAATATAGTATGTACCATATCCCAAGAGATCTTTCATGCTGATTCAAGAGCTTTAAATCAGCTGTTCCAAAGAACAAATTGGAATTCATATACCTATTTTTAATTATGGTCCCAGGTAGGAAGGAAACTGACCAGTTTACCATAATACCCTGGTTGGACATCCCACGCCAAATCAGTCAGGAAGAAATAGAGACCACTGTCTACAATTGTATTTATTCTAAAGCGCAAAATTTCACCCTGAGATAAACAAACTAAAACGGGTCATTCTATCTAACTCGGTCTGGTCATAACACAGGTGAAACCTTAAACTCTTGCCTGTGAGTTACTGACTCTTCCTGTAAGTGTTGTAATTCTGATGTCTACAGATATTTAGTGACTGGTAACCCTCAAAGACAGAACCATCATGTGAGAAAATGATCCTACATTGTGAGATCAAGCCTCCAAGGGAGTAGAAGGAATGACCATTCCTTTTCATTTAAAAAACAGTCAATAATTCTGATGACTAAATTTGTTCCATGAAGTATAATATCCATCACCACCTCTCCCTTCCTCTAAGGGAAATAGTTTTTCATTTAGTAGTTAGCTGGAGAAGACTCTTGAGAGTCCCATGAACTGCAAGGAGATCCAACCAGTCCATTCTAAAGGAAATCAGTCCCGGGTGTTTTTTGGAAGGACTGATGCTAAAGCTGAAACTCCAGTACTTTGGCCACCTCATGCGAAGAGTTGACTCATTGGCAAAGACTCTGATGCTGGGAGGGATTGGGGGCAGGAGGAGAAGGGGACGACAGAGGATGAGATGGCTGGATGGCATCACCAACTCGATGGACGTGAGTTGGAGTGAACTCTGGGAGTCGGTGATAGACAGGGCTGCAATTCATGGGGTCGCAAAGAGTTGGACATGACAGAGTGACTGAACTGAACTGAACTGAATGCACATAAAATTCAAATCAAAATGGAAACAGCCTAGACTAACTTTAAGCTTGATTAAGACTAGCATTCAATCACACTAGAGAGAGAAACATGGGTACAAGAAGTCTGGTATTTATAACATGAGGCTCTCAGTAAACATTTCTCTCCAGGAACACCATCTTGGCTTAAACTTATAGGCTCAAATTTGTTTCACTTATGGGGTCAAATTTGCTTTCCACTGTGGATTTTCCAGCTTTCTAGATCACTGTAATTCCTTTCTGAATGTTATCTTAGCCAGTAAAGACACACGTTTAGATTGAATTTGTTGATTAACCTTCTCTGCAAACAAGGAGAGCCAGAAAATACTGTAAGGAACTTCCTGCCCCCGCTGGATCAGAGGATGTGTGGGTAGTCCAGGCCAGACCCATGCCTGGCTGTCCAACTTGTTAATACAATCTTCCTGTCTTAGTCATCCAACCCTACAGCTTCTCAGCAGGCTTTCCGAGGTCTTCACTGGGGCTTGCTTTCCATTGTCTAACATGGACTGGGAATTACTTAACACTGGATAGAGATTCTTTCTCTCTTTCTTTTCTTTTTCACACTTGTTCAGCATAAGGGAAACCAAACTAAAAATAAAGGGAGAAGCAAGAGAAAGGATGGAAAAGTTCACTGAGAACTTGGGTGAGGTGAAAGAGCACAAGTAGCATAGAAGCGGGTCACCTCGCCTGCAACAGATAACCTGGGAGGTGATGTCTTAACCTGGGCTGGACCTTTCTGCATCATTATTGATTTTTGTTTTAGAAACTCTTGGGCCTGCAAGACACGGATAAGGCTGATCATACAGAAGAGCAGAAAGTATGGAGGGGGCTCAGTAATGGGTGACTCTGACTTTCAAGAAACCCTTCCAAATTCCTGGTGCTCCATTAAGGGTAATTGGTTGGATGTTCAGATTGGCAGTGACTCAGAGAATCAGTGTAAAATTCTAAAGTAGAAAAGTAGGACCTCCTCAAAAAAGTGAGTAGGAAAGTGGCCCATCGTCTCCTAGTCAATCAAAGAGGAGAAGGAACAACTTGAACCAAACACTGGGAACTCACAGCAGGTAAGCCTGATGAGCAGAGCTGGGCTGGAGCAGCATTATGCACCCGGGAGGCCAGCACAGCCCCACAGGTGCTTCAGTTTCAGGTCCAGAGGTTAAGGTGCAGCAGCCAGAATTTAACGTGAAGCAGAAAATATGATTGCAAAGTCATGCCTGAAAAACAGAGCAGCCAGGCAGACTGAAGCTGGAGCCAGGCAAGCTGGCCCAAGGCTCTGTCTTTCACAGGGTACCTGTGGCCGACTGCAAGAAACTGTTGAGGTCTGCAAGCTGGTTCAGCAGAATAAGTCTTCATAAGGGTTGTGTGGTTTCAGCATCATTGCAACTCTAAGCTTCCTATCAGAAGATTAGATATATACTATTCCTTCAGAGAGATACATGATTTACTAGCATGAAGCAGTCTCTCCCTTGGGACCACATATGGAAGACACCNAGTCCAGGAGGGGAGCATCCTTCACAGCCCTTATTCTGGGTGTTGACCGCTGCTCGGAAAAGCCTGTCTCTAATTCTGTGTGTCTCTGCCCTGCAGTCACGGAGGAGTGGCAAAAGAAAGGTGGGCAGCCCTGGCAGCTCATCGAACCCGTGGACGGATTTCACCCTAATGAGGTAAAAGCAATCACGTGATGGTTGCTGAAATTGTTATATTTTCACTATAATTAATGCATCCATATGTTCATTTTTATCCTGTTTTATTCCAGAAAGAGTTTGAAGTGATGTACATGCATGTGTAAGATAGAAGATAAATATAAATTAATTTAATATTCATTTTGAAGAATAAAGTAAAAACCAGAGTAAAAGGAAAATGAGATAGAAATGATACTGGATTCTTGACTTAAAGTTTACAATTCATGATTTGCCCCGAAAATTCCTAAGGTACTCCCTGTAAGGACCCACAAAATCAGCTCCAGGCTTTCCAAGGGGCTGATGCAAAGAGAGGCATAAGCCATGGCCTCCAAAAGATTAAAAAAAAAAATTAAGTACTCAGAAAAAAAAAAATCAGAAGGATTCCTGGAAATGAGTCCTGTGAGAAATTTCTTCTACAGATCATTCTAGAAAATGAGGAGAATTGTATGAGAGGAGGAATTGTATTGTCCTTGGCAATATCCTGCAGTAAAAGCTGTTTCCCATCTAGGATTCCAAGGGACAATTCTGGAAAGTAGTTCTGCTCTGGTCTCTTCAGAGAGCAAAGGGAGCTGGAAGGTGGGATGCTGTCCCCTCCTGTCCTCATTCTGTCCATTATCCTGGCTGTAGCCAGGGAAGTTCCTCTTTTATCTGTTCTATATCCTGGACTTCCTCATAATATCTGTTTATATAGAAATTAGGAAAAGAACCAGGGGCAGGGGTAGCTCTGCCACTTGTTACATTTTGGTCAGTCAGGCCACAGGGAGGCCTGATCATCACCTCAGAAGCATGAAGAGAACCACATGGTCCTTCCCTCGAGTTCCAGGTCCCATGAGTACCCATGGGCAGGGCTAAGAGTTATCTCAAAAGCGAAGGAAGACTGCCACTCCATCATGAGATAGATGGACAGTGGAGTCCCATAGATGCTGGGTAAATTTTAAAGTGAATATTAAACACCCATCTGTTAAATAGCAAAAACCCAAAAAATCTAAGTAATGCACTTCAGAATATCTAAGCTTCCTGTGTATCACTTGGATATGTTNGGGCAGGGCTAAGAGTTATCTCAAAAGCGAAGGAAGACTGCCACTCCATCATGAGATAGATGGACAGTGGAGTCCCATAGATGCTGGGTAAATTTTAAAGTGAATATTAAACACCCATCTGTTAAATAGCAAAAACCCAAAAAATCTAAGTAATGCACTTCAGAATATCTAAGCTTCCTGTGTATCACTTGGATATGTTGATCCAAGAGAATTGTTGGCTAGAAGCTGCTTAAATGTTAGGGTTCGCCGCCTCCCCTCAATGATGTCTCTGGTTTTAGAACAGTTCACATGGAGACCTGCTTTCTGGCAGTAATGAGGTAGTAGTTCTTATCGTTCTTCGTACATCACAGAATTTTACCCTCTGATTCTACAGAGAACAGGGACGAGAGGAGATGGTCAGATAGGGAGCAATGAGGAACAAACTAAAAAGGAGAGGGCCAAAGACAGCTTTGTTGTATCCCTTGGGACATATCTGTCTGATCTATCAAAAGAGTATTGTGTCCCTGACTCTTAAAATAGCATTAGGGTTCAAGTTCTGCCAGATTGGGGCTCTTTCTTGCACTCAAACGGCTTCACCAATAACTGATTGTTGTGAACAGAGTCAAAAGCTGAAAATCAGTGTGTGCTATAACCTTAAGTCATTCCTGAGAAATGCGTTCACATGCTGGGAGTGGGTGGTAGAGTGGGCCGCAGTGGGCGGAGCAATGACTAAAGTGGATGACAATGGAGAGACATGCCTAAAGCCCGCCTCCTTATCCTGTGTGTTGAACTGAACAGTCTAGATGGCAAGTTGCCATCCAAGAATGTTTACTGAGTGCCTATCCAGTATCAAATACAGTGAGAAGTCAAGGATGAACAAGAAACTATCCCTGCCGGTTAAGGAGATTATAGGATAGAGTGGGAGAATGAGAAGTAAACAGATAATTAAATGTAAAGCAGTCAGTGCCTCTAATTTGCTAGCACAGATGCTAAAGGAGCATTATGGGAGATGGGATGGAGCAAAGGGGTACGAGAAAGAACTTTAGGAAGAAGGAACTCAGAATTAAGACCATGAACTTGTCAAGCGACAGGAAGAGGGAAGGNGAAGTAAACAGATAATTAAATGTAAAGCAGTCAGTGCCTCTAATTTGCTAGCACAGATGCTAAAGGAGCATTATGGGAGATGGGATGGAGCAAAGGGGTACGAGAAAGAACTTTAGGAAGAAGGAACTCAGAATTAAGACCATGAACTTGTCAAGTGACAGGAAGAGGGAAGGGGCTGCAGAAAATGTTTTGAGCCAAAGAAGTGCAAGGGCAAGGACCTGAATACCAAAGAAAGCACAGCACATTGGAGGAAATAAAAGTGCTTCAGTGTGGCTGAGACACAGAATGGAGCAAAGAGAGAGGGATTAAGAGAGAGATTTAGGGACAGATCACATAGGGTCTGTAAGGGATCTGACCTTTCAGCTATGGAGAAGGGGAGCCATTGAAGCTTTTTTTCAGCAAGAAGGAAAAATACCCAGACTTAGGGCTTCCCTTGTGGCTCAAATGGTAAAGAATCTGCCTGCAATGTGGAAGACCTGGGTTCAGTCCCTGGGCCGGGAAGATCCCCTGGAGAAGGGCATGACAGTCAGCTCCAGTATTCTTGCCTGGAGAATCCCATGGACAGAAGAGCTTGGCAGGCTACAGTCCATGGGGTCGCGCAAAGAATCGGACATGACTAAGCAACTAACACTTTGACTTCTTTCACTTTGTGCTCTAAAAAGATACCTGAGGTGGCGGCATGGAGAATGGTTTTGTCCAGATGGAGGGAGACCTGCTTGGAGGACACTTTTGTGTGGGAGAGTGTGGTGGCCTGAACAGAGGCTGTGAGAGTGGGAGAGAGAAAGCCTCTATTGGAGTGATTCGGACAGTTAAATCAACAAGACATGGTTGTTTATTGGATGTAAAGGTGAAGGACAAAGAGATGCTAAGCATGACACTTCTTTTGTGAATTGGGAAATTGAATAGATGATTCCATTGTCTGCTGAGGTCAAGAACACCTTTAGGTGGATAGGGTGGTTTGAGGAGGTGTTAGTAAAAGTTAGTAAAAGTTTAAAGATCCTATAGGATCTTTCTGCAGCAAGCTCAGGAAGAGATTTGAGCTGTAGATACTGATGTGAGCAAGATCAGGACACGGTTGTGACTTGAAGCCTTCAAGGGAGCCTCTGAATGTCCCTATATACTCTCCTCCCAATGGCGTGCCCTATAGCAGAAGCCATGTGAATGGATTCTTCTAGACCATGGGGAAGCTAGAGGAATCCACCCCTTTTCCATCTTGAAAGAGCTAGTTGGTCAAGGCTGAGTTGCAGGACCTCATGTTGATGGCACAGATATAATACCAACCAAAAGGGTAGCCGCGAACCTTTGTCCAGTGCCCCTCACCAGCTCCTGTACATCTGAGCAAGACAGTCGCTATTGGCCCCTCACCACCAAGAGGGGAGCAGGCTTTAATTTATTGGCCAATTTATTTCTAAAACCTTGCTGGAGAAGCAGAGGGGGAGAGTGTATAATCACTATTGATTCAACTGTTCCAATTTTCTCAGAGAGACAAGTGTAATTAACTGTAAACACAGATTTTGCTGAAAAGTTCAAATTTTTGATAGATATTAATTTTTGAGCCAGATTGTATTCACCATCTAAGTGAAAGTAAGCAAATATAAAAAAAAAGCCTGATATACTAACAATCATTTTATTTTTTGTCTCATTTCCAAAATGTAGAACAGAATTTTAAGAAATACCTTCTTCATTTTAAGGGGGTAATGGGACTAGAAGAGTATAATGCCAGACCTGCTGATTAAATGGATATCATGAGTAGGAAGGAGATGACTTACACAATTAGACACCTGGATGAAGAGAGGTGAAAATACCAAGTCAAGGAACTCAAAAAAAGGAGACGATTCAGTTCAGTTCAGTAACTTGTTGTGTCCAACTCTTTGTGATCACATGGACCACAGCAGCCAGGCCTATTTATCACCAACTCCCAGAGTTTACCTAAACTCATGTGCATCGAGTCGGTGATGCCATCCAGCCATCTCATCCTCTGTCGTCCCCTTCTCCTCCTGCTCCCAATCCCTCCCAGCATCAGCATCTTTTCCAATGAGTCAGTTCTTCGCATGAGGTGGCCAAAGTATTGGAGTTTCAGCTTCAGCATCAGTCCTTCCAAAGAACACCCAGGGCTGATCTCCTTTAGAATGGACTGGTTGAATCTCCTTGCAGTCCAAGGGACTCTCAAGAGTCTTTTCCAACACCACAGTTCAAAGCATCAATTCTTCGGCACTCAGTTTTCTTTATAGTCCAACTCTCACATCCATACATGACTACTGGAAAAACCATAGCCTTGACTAGATGGATCTGTCTTGGCAAAGTAATGTTTCTGTTCTTTAATATGCTATCTAGTTTGGTGATAACTTTTCTTCCAAGGAGTATGCATCTTTTAATTTCATGGTGGCAGTCACCATCTGCAGAGATTTTAGACCCCCAAAATAAAGTCATCCACTATTTCCACTGTTTCCCCATCTATTTGCCATGAAATGATGGGGCCAGATGCTATGATCTTNTTGTACAGTTCTTCTGTGTATTCTTGCCACTTTTTCTTAATATCTTCTGCTTCTGTTAGGTCCATGCCATTTCTTTCCTTTATTGAGCCCATCTTTACATGAAATGTTCCCTTGGTATCTCTAATTATCTTGAAGAGATCTCTAGTCTTTCCCATTCTATTGTTTTCCTATATTTCTTTGCACTGATCATTAAGGAAGGCTTTTTTTTTTTTTGTCTCTCCTTACTATTCTTTGGAACTCTGCATTCAAATGGGTGTATCTTTCCTTCTCTCCTTTGCATTTTGCTTCTCTTCTTTTCACAGCTATTTGTAAGGTCTCCTCAGACAGCTATTTGGTTTTTTGTATTTCTTTTTCTTGGGGATGGTCTTGATCCCTGTCTCCTGTACAATGTCATGAACCTCTGTCAGTCTAGTCCCTTAAATTTTATTTCTCACTTCCACTGTATAATCATAAGGGATTTGATTTAGGTCATACCTGAATGGTCTAGTGGTTTTCCCCACTTTCTTCAATTTAAGTCTGAAATTGGCAATAAGGAGTTCATGATCTGAGCCACAGTCAGCCCCTGATCTTGTTTTTGCTGACTGTATAGAGCTTCATCTTTTGCTACAAAGAATATAATCAATCTGATTTTGGTGCTGACCATCTGGTGATGTCCATGTGTAGAGTCTTCTCTTGTGTTGTTGGAAGAGGGTGTTTGCTATGACCAGTGCATTCTCTTGGCAAAACTCTATTAGCCTTTGCTCTGCTTCATTTCATACTCCAAGGTCGTATGGAGTATGGCCGTATGGAAAATTTTCCAAATTTTCCAGGGGTTTCTTGACTTCCTACTTTTGCATTCCAGTCCCCTATAATGAAAAGAACATCTTTTTTGGGTGTTAGTTCTAAAAGGTCCTGTAGGTCTTCATAGAACTGTTCAACTTCAGCTTCTTCAGCATTACTGGTTGGGGCATAGACTTGGATTACTGTGATATTGAATGGTTTGCCTTGGANTTCCTACTTTTGCATTCCAGTCCCCTATAATGAAAAGGACATCTTTTGGGTGTTAGTTCTAAAAGGTCTTGTAGATCTTCATAGAACTGTTCAACTTCAGCTTCTTCAGCATTACTGGTTGGGGCATAGACTTGGATTACTGTGATATTGAATGGTCTGCCTTGGAAATGAACAGAGATCATTCTGTCATTTTTGAGATTGCATCCAAGTACTGCATTTCAGACTCTTGTTGACCATGATAGCTACTCCATTTCTTCTGAGGGATTCCTGCCCACAGTAGTAGATATAATGGTCACCTGAGTTAAATTCACCCATTCCAGTCCATTTTAGTTCACTGATTCCTGGAATGTTGACGTTCACTCTTGCCATCTCTTGTTTGACCACTCCCAATATGCCTTGATTCATGGACCTAACATTCCAGGTTNATTTCTTCTGAGGGATTCCTGCCCACAGTAGTAGATATAATGGTCACCTGAGTTAAATTCACCCATTCCAGTCCATTTTAGTTCACTGATTCCTGGAATGTTGACGTTCACTCTTGCCATCTCTTGTTTGACCACTCCCAATATGCCTTGATTCGTGGACCTAACATTCCAGATGTCTATGCAATATTGCTCTTTACAGCATCGGACCTTGCTTCTATCACCAGTCACATCCACAACTGGGTGTTGTTTTAGCTTTGGCTCCATCCCTTCATTCTTTATGAAGTTATTTCTCCACTGATCTCCAGTAGCATATTGGGCACCTACCCACCTGGGGAATTCGTCTTTCAGTGTCATATATTTTTGCCTTTGCATACTGTTCACAGGGTTCTCAATGGAAGAATACTGAAGTGGTTTACCGTTCCCTTCTCCAGTGGGCCACATTTTTTCAGGAGAAGATTGGAACATTCGAAATTTGGTGTACCTGCACTATATCCAGTCACTAGATCAAGTTTATGAGTTCTGATCTCAGGAGAGGGGTCTGGCCTGGAGACAAAGATTGGGAATCACCTGCTTCTAGTTGAGAGTTAGAGATACTGGCAGCAATGAGGTTGGCCCAAGGGATCAAATTATGAAGAAAAATAAAGATCAAACAGGATTAGGATTGAGAAGGTGTTTTCGTTGTCTACTGTTGCATACCAAATGATTTTAATACCATACACATTACTTATCTGGCAGTTTCTATGGCCAGGAATCTAGGCAACATGGGCTAACTCTCCCAGGTTGCCATCAAGGTGTCTGCCAGGGCTGGGTGTCATTTGAAAGCTTAACTTGGATCTGCCTCCAAGTTCATATGCAGAATTTAGTTCCTTGAGGCTTGTGGAACTAAAACGTTGCTAGCAACAGTTCCTAGCTGGCTGTTGCTCAGAGGCCACCTGAGTGACCTGTTTCATCAGTGAGTACAAAACGGCAACAGAGAGTATCTGCCAGCAAGACAGAAGTCACAGTGGTACACAACCTAATCTCAGAGTAATGTTCCATCACCTTTGCCATATCCTAGAAGTTAAAAGCAAGTGTCAAGTCCCACCACACTCAAAGGAGAGGGATTACACAGGTGTGACTGCCATGAAGCAGGAACTATTGGCCCTCCCAGCAGGACCCACTGGAAGGAAGACCTGGGAGATCACTACATGCCTCCGGAGACAGCTGATGTAGCAAAGAGTTGGTAATAGCAGTCAAACTACTGACAAAATGCAAAGAAAGTTTGTCCTAGAAAAGAAACATCATGCTAAAGACCCAAGGCCCAGATTTGTGGCCTGTGGAAGGTGCAGCAATTCTATACGTTCAGCGTCTACCTTTGAAAACCTTTGCAAAGTTAGATATCGGAAAAGTCACTCAAAACATCTCTGAGTCTAAAATCAGACAAAAGTAAACAGGAAACGTTGAAAGAATCCCAAACATATCAAGTCCAGTTTTCTTGGCTATGCTGAGACTCTCTAGTTAAACATTCCTGACACCTCCTGCCTTTAGAAACTCCATCCAACAAAGTCTCTGCAAAACAGCCTCATCTCTTATCATGCAAGGAGCAACTCAAACCAACCTCTTCAAACTCTCCCTGCAGGCAGTGAATCTTCCATGACACCAACTCCCTCTTCTTTCTTGAGCCCTGATCCGTTTACACTGCTAGAAGCAAACATCTATATATATATATAATAGTAGGTTGGCTTTAAATAAGTTTAATAGCCCCTAGATCTTTATTTGTCTCAACACGTAAGTCCCTGGGACCCCAGCTCCATGGCAGACTTGTGGAGCCCCTCAAAGAAGGCATCTCTGCTGGCAGTGGGGAAAGAGAAGAGAAAGGGCCTTCTGGGCCAGGAAACCTTCAAATAGCGGTCATTTAGGCTGGTCACCCAGGAATGAGGGACCATGTTTGTTCAGTTTGCTTTACACGCCAGCTGGCAGCAGTGGTTTGAGGGGTGACACACTGAATCAGCACAGACGGGCTGGAGCTGGAAACTTACATTTTTCCTTAAATGTTTTAAAATACATCTCATACCACTATCACATTGTAAGCTTACAAATTTAAGATTAATTGGGAACAAAAGCAACCAGGTCCAATAGATTGTGTTTCTGAGCAGATTAAGAGGCCAGAGAAATAAAACCATGCCTTCCCTGTGGTGAGGGCTTCCCTGCAGGCGTTTAAAATCAATCTTACCAAGATAGATTGGATGTGTTCTTTCTACAGAAAAAATAAATTCAGAGATTTTTCATTTTGGTCTGGTAGAACCTCAGTGTTAAATTTAGCAGTTTAAAAGGTTGGTCATAAATTGTTGGTGAAGTCTATATAATCTTGCTCTGAATTGCAGGAATTTATTCTTTAAAAATATTACAAAAAGGAAACAATAAAATTCTGTAAAGCAATTATCCTTCAATTAAAAAATAAATTATATATATATATATATATAACAAAAAGGTAGTCACTGTTTAGGGTTTGTTTTTATGGTTGTCCTACTAAAGAGTTCCATTTTTGTAACAAAGTATATACAAATATCTTTGGAAGTGGGAGTGTGGAGGAATCTCAGATGATGTCCAGCTATGAGCACTGCTGGGCTTCTATCATGTCTGCATATGTGAGCAGATCATGAGCATGTGGGCTGAACCTGGCGTGGTATATTTGCCTGGAGGACCAGTACTGCCTGGGGAAGAACTCATCATAAGTACAAATATGGTTAAGCAAAGAAGTGTGGCTCAATTTTAACTTGTCATCAGAAGGGAGAGCCATTCTAAAAACCACACAATGGCTGTCACCAAGGACTGAATCAAGAAACAGCACAAGTCCCCACCCTCCAGCTCCCCTCTCCATGGACTCATCCCCGAATCTTAGGGAGAGCAAAGGCTGCAAGCAAAAACTGAGAAAGCTGCTCACCTAAATACATAAAACAATGGGAGGTTAAGTTACCCTGCTTGGTCACCCCTTCTGTGAGAGTTTCAAAGAGGAAATTGTGCAGTGGGCCAACGACCATCACATGGTTTTGCCACCCTGAGGGCTTCTGCAGCAGGCAGATGAGTGGGTGATGGTGCCCCACCTAAGTGCTGGGGCTGCAGGGGGGCCTGCAGGCCGGCACCAGTGCCCATGTGGTACGGACTTACCCAGAGTAAGGGCCGCACTGCTGGAACTGAGTGGCACCTGGACAAGAGCAGCACCACCCTGGGCAACCGTCTGGACTCTGCAGCTGGGGCCCTGTGAGAGCACAGGCAGCTGGGTCACTGCCGAGGAAGAGGCAAGGAAGAGCCTGACCCTGTTCCCCACGACATTCCACTTACCCAGGACCCTATATCCTCTAGCTTTCTGCTGCACCAGCTTCATTCTGTGCACATGTCTAGCAGGGGTAGTGAATGAGGCAGCCTGTGAACCCACCCTGGGCTGCAGATATTGTACACACTGGCAGCAGGAAACTGTCTCTGCCCCTGTCCTGAGGACAGATGTTAGGGAGATGTGTGGCAAGAATCTCTATCAGTGAAATAAATTAGTTATATCTATCTGACGGAATATAGTGCCATGAATAAAAATGATAGAGATCTACTTTCAGTGACATGGAAATAGGTTTGCAATATAGAATGAATTAATAAAAGCAGATTAAAGATTGGTGGGATGATTACTCAACTGAACGCATTTGTCAACACTCATGGAACTGTTTACCAAAAAGAGTTAATTTTACTGTGTGTAAATTATTCCTCAAAAAGAGCAGGTTATAAAATATTTACAGAGGGGTCCAGTGTATGTATGTGTGTGTGGCTCAGAAAGGTTCAGTGCTAACAGTGACTCTCTATTCAATTAAGATGCGTTGTGTCCTGTTTTTCTTTTTGCTTAACTGTCTTTTAAATTTTTTCTCACCTGAATAGGTATTGCATTAATACTTTAAATTGTGAATAGGGAAGCACAAAAGATATTTGTGTTCAAAGACCAGCTCATCTGGGGTAATAAGAATAACTGAGCCTTGTCCTGAGCAGTGTATCATGGGAGTTACCAGAGAAGGCTGGTTTTAAGAAGCTCATAGTTGGTGCTCAGTACACGTTTCTCAGACAAATGAATAATTATAGTGGGTCATTTTATCACAAGTGTCTAGTTTAGTAATAATGATGCCTCTCTCATTTTAGGTCCAAAATATCAGCAGTTCACACTCATGAATATTTTAATCTCCATTAGAGTGACAGCCAACTAATTGCTTTCAAACCAAACAGCTACCCATACTCAAATCTGAGCTCTTTCCTGTTAACTCTCCTCCGCTTATCCTCATCCCCATCTCCTCCCTTATTAATTCAGACTGGGAAATAAATGACCACAAATACCAAAGTATTCCACATAATTATTAGGAAGACTGCTTAGGTATATAAAGGTAAAATGCAAAAACCAAAAACTAAGAACCCGTCATTTTCCACAGACCTAGAAGAAGGCTACTCTGTTGAGAAGTGGCTGGAAAAACAGTCTGAAACCAGTCCTCTCTTTTGAAAAAAACACTGACTGCTTTAGTGTGTGAGAGATGATCAGATCTTCCAGTAAATCTTCTGGCTTGACAGCCTCTTTAGGTCTGAGAGTGTGTGTGTGTGTATGTGTGTGTGCGTGCGTGCGTGGTTCATGTAGTATGTGGTAGTGGCAGGTGGGGGGTGTGTGTGTTAGACACCACACAGAAATAATCAAGGTTACATTGGCCTCTTTAGGTCTGAGTGTGTGTGTGTGTGTGTGTGTGCGCGTGGTTCATGTAGTATGTGGTAGTGGCAGGTGGGGGGTGTGTGTGTTAGACACCACACAGAAATAATCAAGGTTACACTGGCGGATGGATGGAATTCGGGATCCACCTCAGAAGGCTCAGAATGTATTAAAATACGAAGGATGTTTAGTATATCGACTCAACCAGTTCTAGTTTTTTTCTAAGTGCTAAAATCTTATGCACAATTTAGACCCAGATAAATCATTACATCATTCGCTCATTTTCCAAACGAGAGAATTTCAGCCCAGAGAGTAGAAGAGGGCTGCCCACATCCACAGGGAGCTGGCAGCACTGCTTACTGGCAAGATGAACAGGATGTGCCCTTTGAAGACAATGTCCATGTGCTTCTGAATAAGTCAGGGACATCACTGAGCATCCGCGCTGAACAACATGTTCCCCTCTGAAGCCTTCAGCAATCATATTCCTCTATTCATTCAGCTTTAACCACCCTCTACCCAACCCCAGGGAGATGTAGCCATCTGGGGCCTGAAGGCTTGTCCAAGCCCCATTTGCTAAATGAAGGCATTATCTGCAGAGAAAGACTCCTCATCAAAGACATGTTAATGACAAGCCAGAGGACTGAACACCAAGAATGGATGCTGGTGACACTGTGAATAAAGGGACCTACAACACTGGAACCAGCAAGTGGGCATTGGGCTGGGAGAGCCAGGGACAGACCTGTGAGTTAAGCCTGTACTTTCCTCACCCTGGCACTCCAGCCACACTCTTCATGCCCACAGCCTGCCAGGGCACCCATTCAGCCTCATGTCCCAGGCACCCCTGGGTGGCCACCCATGCGCCACTCTCTTCTGTGCCTCTGAGCTTTTGTGTGTGCTGCGTCCTCCGTCACGTATACTACTTTCTTCTTGATCCATCTGGTGAATTCCTTCTTGAAAATTCAGCTCAGCTATCACACTCTTCAGAGAGGACCTACCCTTTCCTCCCACCTCTTCCCCTTCCAGGCGTGAGCACCCCTCACCGCCCTCCCTGTGGCTTCGGTAGAATCATTCTGCATGTCTCAGTCCCTCACTAGACTGGGAGTTCCTTGAAGAAAGGATTCATCCTGTTTATCTCCAAAACCCAAGCCTTAGGCCTGTAGTAAGTGTTAGCTGTCCACAGGTAAGTGAATAAATGGCTTTCTGAGAAAGTATATTTGCTGTCTATCACTAAATACAAATTTCCACAAAGGTATCCGCTTAAAACAATACATACTTGGTTCAGTTTCTGTGGGTCAGAAGTTCTGGCACAGTTTCACTGGGCTCCCTGCTTAGGGTTTCACAGACTAACACCTATGTTCTCACTTGGAGACAACTGGGGAAGATTTGATTCCATACTCTCTTGGTTGTTGGCAGAATTTATTTCCTTGTGGCTGTAGGACTGAAGACCCAGCTTCTTACTAGATATGAGCTAGAGGCCACCCTCTGTGCCATGTGTCTTCCCAACATGGCTTCTAACTTCATCAGCCCAGCAAGGAGGGTCTCGAGAGCAGGTCTGCCAGCAAAGCAGAGTCATAGATGACGCGACAGTCACTGAAAGGGCATCCTTTATTGGACTCTGTTGCTTAGAACCAGGTGATAGGTTCCACCCACATCAAAGGAAGGGGATCATACGAAGACTCAAAGGTAGGAATCCTTGGGAGCCAGCCTAAGGTCTGCCCACCACTCGAAGAGAGTAAATCTTGCCGATAAGTTCTTTACTTTGGTATAATCCCTCTTTTCCTGTTCCTTTGGGTTCTTGCTCGCAGGTGGTTTCACAGCTGTTTGCAGATCACTTCTGGAAGAAGATGCTGCACCAGTGGCCCCACGTCCTGGGAAAGGAGAATCCATTCAATCCCCAGATTGAGCAGGTGTTTGGAGACCAAGGGGGGCACTGAGGCCCCAAGGACGTGTGCTTCTGGGGAGGCAGCAACTTGGGTAAACTCACTCAACAAACGGTTATAGGGGCTGCTTGTCACAAACTCACAGGACCCTCTATAGCAGCATCTTGTTTTTCTCTCATTTAAGAGTTCACCTAAATAATGGTGTGACTGTGCCTCGAGGATCAGTGCCCCTGAAACCCTCAAGTGACCTTGAATGAAGTGCTTAGGGTGCCATTCTGAGTGTTAGAATATCTGTCTGCACCCTTGAATGACTAGTTGTTCTAAAAAATAAATAAGAACTCTGCTTGAGTGACATTCAGCAACTTACCCAGGGTCTTGGTGTGTCAGGAAGTGACCCTCCTTCTGGCTGACTCCTTAAAGATGGCTCTTCCCAGGAAGGCTGCTGGCTGGCTGCCAAGGCCTCTCACACCAGAACACTACAACACAAAATTAGGTACAACTTAAATACTTATTTAGAATGAGAGAAGAAGTCACACCAAATTACAAAGTTTTAGAAATTAACAAATATAAGCTCCACAAAGTCGGAAAAAAATGACAACTTTTCTTTCTTTAAAAAATGTGCTTACATTCTTTGGCTACATAATCTGATTACTTCTTCCTATAATAACGATTTTGTAATATGATTGTTTATAGATAGAACAGAAATTTGTTTCTTCTTATTATCGATAGTTTAGAAGCGTTTCTTTCAGCTACACAACTCATTGCTGGTAAAGCTGTGTAAACTTCTAGGATGGTTTTCTTTTTTTTGTTTGTTTGTTTGTTTTGCTTTACAATACTGTATTCGTTTTGCCATACATTGACATGAATCAGCCACGAGTGTATATGAGCTCCCAGTCCCGACCCTCCCTCCCCCCTTCCATCCCACACCATCTCCCTGGATCATCCCCGTGCATCAGTCCCAAGCATCCTGCATAGGATGGTTTTCAAACTGGGAAGACCTCGATCAAATTTCTTTTGTGGAGGAGTCATTAAAGACACACACCCTATTTGTAGTGCTGGTAAAGCTTTGCGTTCATATAAGCACACGTATAAGAATTTTGACAAATTCTATTGCACATCCTTCTCATCCATGTGTTACTTTCCCGGCGCTGATGGATATGGGGGTTAGTGTCTGTGTGCCACCAGCATTCCACCTCAGAGCAGGCCTGCCTGTCTACAGTCTGCCCTTAGGAGCTTGCTTGGCACAGCCCAAAGAGTTGGCCAGTTCTGGCCAGGGTTCCCAGGGGCCGGTGAATAAGGATCCAGCCTCTTTGATTAGTGCTCAGTTTGGGGATATATTCTGTGCCCTTCTCAGGGGGTCTCAACAGAATCAGCCTCCTTTGCTCACAGCCTTACATGACTCTTCTCCCTTCCTCTGTCACTCTCCTCACTTGTGGGGTCACTCCCCAAATAAACCGCTTGCACCCAAATTTTTGTCTTAATGAAGATGAAATTATAATGACAGTATGTGTATACTTGTGTATGCTTTATTACTTTACTATTTTTAATTTATTTATTTATTCCTGATAGGGAGACACTTCTCTTTTGTCCAGGCACCAACATGAACGACGTCTTGCAGTCATCGTATCCGTGATCGGAAGACCTTACCCCAGACTAGCTCCCAGTTTGTGCGTTTCACACCTCATTTCTCCTCCGTGATCCACATACTTCCCATGCCAGGAGCTGTAGTTACACTTTCTCCTCCTGTGATCTGACCCCTAGCCCTGCACTTTGTCTCCATGCTGGTGGACGATAGAAGCGTACCTGAAGTCCTTCCTGCCCCAGGATGGCTGGCAGTAACCTGCACAGAAATAACAGCTAACCACATACATAGTGCAACCTAACTGTATCTCCATTTCAACTTCCCCAAAATTCCCATGGCTTTTCCGGAGCCACCAGATAAAAGGGAAATTGTGACAAAGAGGAAATGTGTTTAAAATATCTTATTTTTGCCAATTTTACAAAGCATAGGACCCTGTGAACTCATTGTTGGGGCCCCTTCCAGGGCTTTGGAAGAAACTCTAAAACTTATTAATCTTTCTTAGACTTATGGCAAATCCATCTCTGCCCACAAGATTAATCTGCCAGGTTTGTGTGAGCTTCAGTTTGGAGGGCCAACACACTTAAAATATTGTCAACCCATTAATTTCTCTCACCCGAGTAGGATCCTTGGGTCAGAATGACCAGCACATGTCCTCAGGAGGTAGATTGGCAGGGGACCAAAAAGCCCTCAGGAGGCTGCTTGTTTGAAGCAGGAAATACAAACTTGGAGAGTAAAGATGTGAGGTGTTGGGCTGTGGTGGTGGTTTAGTTGCTAAATCATGTCCGACTCTTGCAACCCCGTGGACTGGAGCCCACCGGGCTCCTGTGTCCGTGAGATTTTCCAGGCAAGAATACTGGAGTGGGTTGCCATTTCCTTCTCCAGGGGATCTTCAGGACCCAGGAATTGAAACCAGGTCTCCTGCATTGCAGGCAGATTCTTTACCCACTGAGCTACAAGGGAACTTGGAGAATAGATTAAAGATGTGAGGTGTTGGGCTGTGGACACCTGGTATACTTGTCTCCTCCTGGTTCTGATGTTTCAACATTTCATCTTACTTCTAAGCACTAAAATACCAGCACTCATGTTGTTTTGTTATTGTTTTTTTAAATCTAAATCATTCAGTCTCAAAATATACCCAGAGAACACTGCACTAAAATTTTGTATTCCTTTAGAAAGAATTCTACTCAATCCTCTCTGTTTAAAATGCTTCCAAGTTACTTCATTGCTATTCTAATGTTTATTTCCCAGAGTACCAGTGAAGTTGATCATCCTGTATTCCTTTTGCTGTTGTTGGGGGCATGGAGAATTCATTTTAGGCCTTGATCTTTTTCCAGAAGGCCNTTGTTTGTTTGTTTGTTTTGCTTTACAATACTGTATTCGTTTTGCCATACATTGACATGAATCAGCCACGAGTGTATATGAGCTCCCAGTCCCGACCCTCCCTCCCCCCTTCCATCCCACACCATCTCCCTGGATCATCCCCGTGCATCAGTCCCAAGCATCCTGCATAGGATGGTTTTCAAACTGGGAAGACCTCGATCAAATTTCTTTTGTGGAGGAGTCATTAAAGACACACACCCTATTTGTAGTGCTGGTAAAGCTTTGCGTTCATATAAGCACACGTATAAGAATTTTGACAAATTCTATTGCACATCCTTCTCATCCATGTGTTACTTTCCCGGCGCTGATGGATATGGGGGTTAGTGTCTGTGTGCCACCAGCATTCCACCTCAGAGCAGGCCTGCCTGTCTACAGTCTGCCCTTAGGAGCTTGCTTGGCACAGCCCAAAGAGTTGGCCAGTTCTGGCCAGGGTTCCCAGGGGCCGGTGAATAAGGATCCAGCCTCTTTGATTAGTGCTCAGTTTGGGGATATATTCTGTGCCCTTCTCAGGGGGTCTCAACAGAATCAGCCTCCTTTGCTCACAGCCTTACATGACTCTTCTCCCTTCCTCTGTCACTCTCCTCACTTGTGGGGTCACTCCCCAAATAAACCGCTTGCACCCAAATTTTTGTCTTAATGAAGATGAAATTATAATGACAGTATGTGTATACTTGTGTATGCTTTATTACTTTACTATTTTTAATTTATTTATTTATTCCTGATAGGGAGACACTTCTCTTTTGTCCAGGCACCAACATGAACGACGTCTTGCAGTCATCGTATCCGTGATCGGAAGACCTTACCCCAGACTAGCTCCCAGTTTGTGCGTTTCACACCTCATTTCTCCTCCGTGATCCACATACTTCCCATGCCAGGAGCTGTAGTTACACTTTCTCCTCCTGTGATCTGACCCCTAGCCCTGCACTTTGTCTCCATGCTGGTGGACGATAGAAGCGTACCTGAAGTCCTTCCTGCCCCAGGATGGCTGGCAGTAACCTGCACAGAAATAACAGCTAACCACATACATAGTGCAACCTAACTGTATCTCCATTTCAACTTCCCCAAAATTCCCATGGCTTTTCCGGAGCCACCAGATAAAAGGGAAATTGTGACAAAGAGGAAATGTGTTTAAAATATCTTATTTTTGCCAATTTTACAAAGCATAGGACCCTGTGAACTCATTGTTGGGGCCCCTTCCAGGGCTTTGGAAGAAACTCTAAAACTTATTAATCTTTCTTAGACTTATGGCAAATCCATCTCTGCCCACAAGATTAATCTGCCAGGTTTGTGTGAGCTTCAGTTTGGAGGGCCAACACACTTAAAATATTGTCAACCCATTAATTTCTCTCACCCGAGTAGGATCCTTGGGTCAGAATGACCAGCACATGTCCTCAGGAGGTAGATTGGCAGGGGACCAAAAAGCCCTCAGGAGGCTGCTTGTTTGAAGCAGGAAATACAAACTTGGAGAGTAAAGATGTGAGGTGTTGGGCTGTGGTGGTGGTTTAGTTGCTAAATCATGTCCGACTCTTGCAACCCCGTGGACTGGAGCCCACCGGGCTCCTGTGTCCGTGAGATTTTCCAGGCAAGAATACTGGAGTGGGTTGCCATTTCCTTCTCCAGGGGATCTTCAGGACCCAGGAATTGAAACCAGGTCTCCTGCATTGCAGGCAGATTCTTTACCCACTGAGCTACAAGGGAACTTGGAGAATAGATTAAAGATGTGAGGTGTTGGGCTGTGGACACCTGGTATACTTGTCTCCTCCTGGTTCTGATGTTTCAACATTTCATCTTACTTCTAAGCACTAAAATACCAGCACTCATGTTGTTTTGTTATTGTTTTTTTAAATCTAAATCATTCAGTCTCAAAATATACCCAGAGAACACTGCACTAAAATTTTGTATTCCTTTAGAAAGAATTCTACTCAATCCTCTCTGTTTAAAATGCTTCCAAGTTACTTCATTGCTATTCTAATGTTTATTTCCCAGAGTACCAGTGAAGTTGATCATCCTGTATTCCTTTTGCTGTTGTTGGGGGCATGGAGAATTCATTTTAGGCCTTGATCTTTTTCCAGAAGGCCCTGAAGGAATAGAGTTATTTTATTGGAGAAGGAAACAGCAATCCACTCCAAGACTATTGCCTGGAAAATCCCATGGACAGAGGAGCCTGGTAGGCTACAGTCCATGGGGTCGCAAAGAGTTGCACACGACTGAGCAACTTCACTTTCACTTCACTGTTGGGGTAAACTAGAAGAGGGTATAGGGAGACTTAGAGGGTCCAGGGAGGGGGTTCCCAGGGAGGATTGTCCTGAGTCTGATCACCTCCTGTCTCCCACCCTAGAAGTCATCTTTGTCCTTGCTCCTTTTTCCTGTTTAAATTCTCTTAGAGATTGAACTCCCACCTTAGGGATTATTTAACCAGTTCCATCTTTCTCATTCTCCATGTGAACCAGTTCAGATGGGAGAATGGAGGCCCCTGGGTTCTGAGCCCTGGCCTGCTTCCTGGGCACAGCACCAAGAAGCCGAAGGATGGGAGAAGATGGTACTCCTTTCTCACAAATACTGCACAAAGTAAATACTAGGTATCACTGCTGTCTCCACAAGAACTGGACTCCCAAGTCAGGTCCACTCCCCTGGATTGGGAGTCCAGAGGGAGGCGTGTCCACTTTAGGGCATGCTCTATATGCTCTAATCCAGGCATGTTCTTTCTCTGAGATCCAGCTGTGGCTTTCTCTCTGGCTTGGGGCTCTCCTGTCCTTGTGAGATGCTGCGTGTGCTTCTGATGACCTCTGAGAGTACAGAATTGATCGTGGCGCCATGGGGGACAGCGTCTACCCCACATTTCTGTTCTGGTGTCCCCTGGAGCTGCTACTGTCAGCCCCCAGTGTTTCAGAGTCAAAGTATGTGGGTGCTGCCCTCTGAGAGGCACCTCCTTTACTGGGGTGGCTGCACCCCTCTCCATGCCCTTCCCCCATCCTGGAGTGACCTCCTGGAGACAAGCATCTGAACCTGAACAGAAGCTCCACGAAATGAGAACCTGGCCAGCCAGGTTCTCTCTGTATGCACAGCCCTACAATACCTGTCCGTGAAGAAGTGCTCAATAAGTACTACTGAGTGAAAGAATGAGTGAGATATTAGAGTTGCTCTCCAGGATACACTTCCTTATATCTTGCTATTTAGGTGAAAAAAGGAGCATTTTTCTGCCACATTTGAGTTAGACCCATTGAATCACACGCCTTTCGGTGAGAAAGGTAAAAAAGAAAAGCAATCAACACAGGGAATGCTTTCCTTTCTGGGCCCCCTTGGTGGGGAGGCATGATCTTCATCTAAACACCCCAATACTATATTGTCATTTGTTTCTCCTTTGTTCAGATTAAAGAATTCTCTCACCCTTTGCTACTGAAATTTGGTTGATTTTCCACATAAATAATTATCAAGAACTTCTATCCCCACTTTCTGGGCATTTTTCATTTGGTAGAGACTTTTGGGTTCAGGCTCTCATGGAAAAATAAAATCAGACCCCAAGCAAGGGCAAATCAATTTTAAAAATTTTTATCTGAGATTTATATTGATACACAACAATGCAGGAAACATAAGAGATGTGGGTTTCAATCCCTGGGTAGGGAAGATCCCCTGGAGGAGGGCATGGCAACCCACTCCAGGATTCTTGCCTGGAGAATCCCATGGACAGTGGAGCCTGGCAGACTACAATCCATAGGGTTGCGAAGAGTTGGACACCACTGAAGTGGCTTAGCATGCATGCACACAATGGGACCAGAGCCCCCAGGAATTTGCAGCAGCTACGCCACTCCACCCTCTCCCTGAGTTAGTCCCACAGGAGAATGGATTCTGAACTGCAGTCTGTGGGAACCACGCTCTTCCAGAATTAAGAGGGCCTTTGAACTTGAATGGGAAAAATGTCTGTAGTACCCTCTGGGTAAAATTCACCATTTCCTTTAATTATGAATGGGGCAACAAAACACTGTATGTTTGTAGCTGTATTGTTAGCAGTCTATCAGAAATATTTTCACATCACTTTGTTGCAGATGCAATCAATTTTCATTACTCAGGACAGTTATGTTCTATAGTCACCTTGGATGCTGAATTAGCAAATGCTAAACTGCTGGTCCTAGGGGAAATACAGGGTTACATACCTGTGAGAATCTGGTCACAGCATCATGGTCAATCGATCAATATATAATCTTTTTTTAATGTGTGGTTTTTGTTTAAAGACACCTTTTCAAATTTACAGTTGATTGATTGACATTGAACTCACAGCCAACAGCCCTAGAGCTCACATCTGAATGAAGCTTAATTACCCATCTATTTTCTTCATAAGGCACATCTTGGTCTCCTGCACTTAAGCACACAATGTAGCACTTGAGCTCTGCACTCAGGGACCATTTTAAACAGTGGAATCACCAATGGAAAGCATAAACACGACCAAAATGAGGCAGTAAACACATTGTAGAAAGGACTCTTGTTTTCAGTGTGAGAACTGAAACAAGAAGTCAAAGTCCTGCCTTTTTCAATCTCAGCATAGGAACATGCAGGTTAGGTGATGGAAATTTCTCAATGCTCGAATGACCACAGAAGTGTTGTGAGTGTTAACTGGGAGGTTACAAATAAGTTTTAGCCAGTGTGTGAATTTACAGATCCAGAATTTGTGAATAATGAGGAATGACCATATCTTGAAATATCATTTATGGCCATCAGTACTTTGAAACACCTGTTGTTATTGGATCCACTGTAAAAGCAGCACATATGGGAAGAATGGGTACATGCAGATACATGGCTGAGTCCCCTCACTGTTCCTCTGAAACTACCACAACATTGTACCCCAATAATGGATGCCCATTTTAAAATATTTCAAAATATTTTTAGTACCATGATACATTCATTTCAATATGAAGGGTTTCTTTTTGTAATCCTTTGTGTTTGCAGTTAAAAATGTTATTCTGAGAAGGGATCTCCAGCTTCCCCAGCCTGCCAAGGGGCTGCATGATACACACAAAGTTGTATGTTCTGGGATGTTCTGCTTTGAGAAGGAAGAACTCCACAGTCTAAAATGTCTGGGAGCACAGCAGAATGTATCTGCTTCCTGGGAAGTCACAGGGTGAAAGTTCTACAGTAAAAAGCTCTGTTTAGCTCATCACTTACCCCAAATTTTTGACCGAGAGCCCCTTCTCCGCAAAGGAGAGCTATTAACACTCTGTGGTCATCATGCTCTACAGAAACACCTTGGAAGATGCTATTAAAAGGAATTAATTTCTAACACACTCACCAGCAGTATCCAGAGACAATTTCCCAGGTATACTTAGACTAGAAGCCCCACTCCTCATCTCTTGAGTAAAGCGGGATGTCTTTGGAATTCCTCTCCTTGCAACAGAAGCTTTCCTGGTAGAACTAAAAATGACTAAGGCAGCACTTCTCCTAGGCCCTGAGACAAATGTATAGATTTCCTGATAAATGAATGCATCAATATGCTATTAACATGTCAGTTAAGTATAGAATCTGTGTTTGCTTAGTAGGATGAACTCCTCAAATCTGATCTGGTAGAGGGTCTAGCATAAATATTCATATAAGCCAGGGCTCTTTTAATCTGGTCCTTTGCTTGGGGTAAAGGAGTTGGGGGTGGGTTTAAAAGCTTCCTTTAAAAGCTTGTTTCTGGGTCACTTCTTAAATCTGCAATACCAAAAAATAAGAGCCTCATCATCATGAATCTGTCATTAAAGAGGATTACAGTTTTGAAGCTCTTGGATGGAGAGAAACGGAGAGGAAAAATAAAGAGAACACAATGAGGTTTGCTAAGGATTTCTTTGGGCATTGTGCTCCTGGCTGGCCGCTTAGTTGATACTTAATTATGGGGACCATTTATAGGAAACTTGCAGCCTCAGAGCACTGCAAATGTAACTCACGGTTCACAAAGCTGCAGTCAGTCAACTGCAGCAGAAAGATGGGCGAGAGGGTGCACCAAGGGCTTCTGTGGCAGCCCATGCTCCAGGCAGCTTCCAACCCGGGAGACTTTCAGTCTTCCCCTGAGGACTCTACCCTTTGAGATGCACACTTGGCACAGGCTCAGAAAAAAACCCCAGGTGTTAGTATGTTCACAGCAATCTCCACATTGTACCTCTGCAAACATCAGCCCGAGCCTGGACATTGAGCGAGACTGCTAAGGTAAGTGGAGACTCCGGGCTCATATAACTCCATGATAAGGACAAAACACCATTCTGCTGTCTCCTGGAGCTGGGGGACACATCAAAACACAACCAGTGGGAATTTCAGGAAGCAACAGGTTTTGGAATCACTTGTCTGGGTTTGAATCTTATTTAAGATTCTGGTCCCTCAGTTACTTCTCTTCTGAATGAGAGCATTAACACCTCTTTCCCAGCATTATTGAGAACGTTAAGGACAAGAGCAGATTCATGCAGAGGGCAATGTGACATGTATTATCTCACTTAATCCTCACAACGATATAAGGTAGGTCTGCCATGATTCTCCATTCTTTTAGAGAGGGAAACAGAAACAGAGGGTAATTAAGTAACTAGATGGAGATTGCACAGCTAATAGATGATGAATCAGGACCCTGAAGCCAGGCCCTCTGGCTCCAGGCTCTGTGCTGTTAGCCACGAGGTAAGGCCACCTTTATTGTGAAAGATGCTTGTACAACATGGTGAGTGATTGATCAACGCTTGCTCTAATTGTCTCTCTAGCCAGGGTGTGGTCTGGCCACCACACAGGCTGGAGTCTGCTTTGTCTATGGAGGAAGCCAGAACTCATCAACAGACACAGCCTGGGCCTCTGCAGGCTCACTCTTTTCCTGCCTGTTTCTTTTAGCCTACATCCCAGCCACAGGGAACTTGTCACTACAAGCACAGGCAGTGGGTAAGTCTCCACCAGCTGCCCTCCCTGCCCCTCCTTCCACGGAGACATAGCCCCTATCCCCACCACTGCAAGCCAGCCCAGCCCAGAGGAGGAGGTGCAGGCGGGCCGGCCACACCCAGGCCTAACACTGTGGAGGACAAGCTGCCACTTTCACCTCTTAGGTCTCAGAATCACCTTGCATGGTCGAGGTTATGCTGCTACGAGGGAGGCCTTGGGGGACGAGACACCATGTGGAAGAGAGAGGTCACAGGGAGAAGATCCAAGGTGCCCCAGCCCACACCAAGGCCTCACAGATACGAAAGAGGATTTCCTGGACCTCCTAGACCAGCCCTCCACCAGCTGGATGCAGGCATTCCCGGGCAAGACTGCATGGAGCCCAGCCAACCCACAGAATCATGGGATATCTTTTCATTTCAAGCCTCTGAGTTTTCCAGGGGGCTGTTCCACAGCAACAGTGAAGCGAACTCAGGCCAAGCCCTCTCGCAGCTCCATGTCCCTCAGCCTGCTCTCTCCTCAGCCTTCCGGCCTTTCTCTCACTGGAACACTCCTGCTTGTTCTTCAAGATCCAGCTCACCTTGTCTTTGTCACGGATGGGAAGATACAGAACAGACACACAATCTGCCAGAAGGCATAAGTATCTCTACGACAAGGTTCAGTTGCTTATGAGTGAAACCCCAAAGAATAATACTTTAAAAAGAGAGAAGGTTAGGGAAATTCTCTGGTGGTCCAGTGGCTAAGACTCCATGCTACCAACGCAGGGGGCCCAGGTTCATTCCCTGGTCAGGGAACTGGATCCTACATGCCACAACCAAGACCCGCTGCAGCTAAATAATTTTTTTTTAAATACAAAGAAGAGCCAGGATGTCCAAACCCTGCATCTGCTAAAAGAAAGAAGGTTATTTCTCATATAAGAGACTTGCAGTGGTAGGTGGCACCAGGCTGGAATGAGACTCTGTGTTGCCAGGTGCCCAGACTCCTTCTCTATTTTCGCTGCCATCTTCAGCATGTAGCTTCCACTCAGTTCAAAAAGGTTTCCTGAGCAGCTGCTGCCTGAACTGCTCCTGGGCCAGCGGGAAGAAGGGTGAGAAGAGGATCAGCCACATCTCCTCCCTGGAAGATAACTTCTACTCGTAGCTTAGTATGCCAAGTGTTAGTCACATGACCACCCAGCTCTAAAGACAGCTAAAAGCTAAAAATTCTATCTAGCCAAGTGTGCAGCTGAAAATAACGAGTTTACTATCAGGAGAGAAGGGAAGATGGATATAGGAAAAGTAGCAGTCTCAACTCACGGTAAATTAGAACCCCCTGGAAGGCAACTGAGCACTACTGGTAACTCACATGTCAATTACCTCCATCCCCTGCTACTCGAAATACGGTTCTCAGACCAACATCATCAGCATCAACCAGAAGCTTGTTAAAAATGCAAGATCTTGGGCCACCTGCTAATGATTCATAATTGAATTATAACTATTCTTAGATGATTTATTTGCATACTTGAAATAGTTTGGGAAGCAGTGACCTACAACAGTGGTTTTCAACCCTGGTTGCATGTCACAATCACCTGGGAAACTTTCTAAAGCCTCCTGAAGCTTGGCTCCCACCTACAGAGCCTCTCATTTAATTGGTCTGGGTGAAATCCAGGCGTTTGTGATTCTGAAAACCGCCGGCTAGTGATTCTAATGTATAACCAAGTTTGGCAAATGATGGCTCTAGGCTATTTGGGGGAAAGAATTTGTCTCCAGAGTAACTCCTGAGTCACCCTGGCTGCAGCCTCTCACCTGCCTCTCTGAAAATTTGTTTGGGGCCTCTGCTCTCTTGCTCCCACTTCACCCCACTCTCTTCATTTTGGCTTGTCTGTGCGCACTTAGCGGTTGGAAGTAATGCAGGGGTTACACTGTAGCGCCGCATAGCAGGGACATAAAACTGCACATCCCCCACCCGGCCTTGCAACAACACCTTCCCCACTGGAAATCCTCCATTCGCCTTCTGCTCCAGGCTCACCGGCCACCTAGCATCTTGGTCAGTTCTCAGCTCCTCCCTTGAGTCCCTATTTGAGGTATTCCTGGAAATGTATCAATTTTTACTTCATTGTGCAGAGCACATTATTTCTCCTCTCTTCACCTTACTCCTCTGAGGTCTATCGTTTCGCATTACAGAATTCATTAGGGAGATTAGCAAAAAATCTACTTTGAAGAGAAAGAATGCCACTCCCTTGGGAGACAGAAGTGGCTGTGGAAGATGGTGTTTGGAATAATAATAGTAAATAATTCTTCTTTACTTTCATGCATTTCAAAATCTTTTAGAATCCATACTAGAAACACTGACACATTTATAAATTTACTTCTTTCAAAGTAAAACATTTTATAAGGCAAAAATATACCATCAGTGGACTTCCCAGGTGGTACTAGTGCAAAGAAACTGCCCGCCAACGCAGGAAACATAAGAGACACAGGTTCAATCCCTGGGTCGGGAAGATTCCCTGAAGGAGGGCACGGCAACCCACTCCAGTATTCTTTCCTAGAGAATCCCATGGACAGAGGAGCCTGGCAGGCTACTGTCCACAAAAGAATCTAACACAACTGAGGCAACTTAGCACGCACACATACCTCAAGTAGAGTCAAAAGACAACTGGAAAAATGTAGGTGAGGGAATTCAATTCATTTCACAAAGAGCTAGTCATCTTCCCAACATATGAAGAATTCTTAAAAATAAAAAAGGAAAAAGATAATTCAAATTTGAACTTGGCAGAGGATGAGTGGAAAAGTTTACAGAAGGATCAAATGCCCCTTATGCAGAGGAAAATAGGAAAGTATGTTCAATTTCGATCATAATTGGATAAATACAAAATGAAACTGCCCTGAGAGACTTCTGCTTTCTGGTCTGGCGTCTAATGAGTTCGTAAGTTGTCACTCCATCCTAATAACAAGTAAAAAGCTGAACAAACGGAAAACCTCTTAGATCTATCAGAAAATTGAGGTCACAGAGCAAACCACTGTACCTAAAGTTGGAGAGACAGGCAGATACAGAGAATCACATCTTACAACCTACAAGGAAACTAGTACAGAGTACATTGTGTCTGGATTTCAGCAAAAAACTAGAAGACATACTTAAGGCAAAAACAAAAAGAAACCCACAGTTTAAAAAGACAGAGCAAGCATCATGCAAAATTCAGATATGACAAGGATGTTGAAATTACCAACCTGGAAACTTAAAATAGCTGTAATTTTAAAATAAAGGCTAAAGAAAAAAGATAGGGAAGAAAAGAACAGAATATACAAGAACTGTAAGGCAACTATAAAAGGTATAATATACATATAATAGAAATACCAGGAGAAGAAAGAGAAAAAAAAGAATATTTGAAACAATAATGACTAAGAAAGAAAAGAAAGAGAGAAAGTAAAGTCACTCAGTTGTGTCCGACTTTTGTGATCCCAGGGACTGTAGCCTACCAGGTTCTTCCAGGCAAGAGTACTGGAATGGGTTGCCATTTCCTTCTCCAGAGGATCTTCCCAACCCGGGGATCAAACCTGGGTCTCCCACATTGCAGGCAGATGCTTTACTATCTGAGCCACCAGGGAAGCCCAGTGACTAAGAATTTACCCCAAATTAATGTCGGACATCAAAGCTCAGATCTAAGAATCTCAGAGTACACCAAATAAGATAAATGCCCTGCTGAAAAAGCTACACAGAGTCACATCATTTTCAAATTGCAGAAAATAGGAGATAAAAATTCTGAAAGAAGACAGTGGAAAATGACAGCAAATGGTATTGGAATAACTGGATACCCACATGCAAAAAAATGAATCTAGACACAAACCTTACACAGTCACAAAAATTAATTCAAAATGGGTCATAGACCTAAACATAAAACACAAAACTATAAAGAATAACCTAGGAGAAAACCTGGATGACCTTGCATTTGACAAGACTTTTCAGATTCAACACCAAAGACACAATCCATGGAAAAAACCATTGATAAGCTGGACTTCATTAAAATTTAAAATGTTTGCTCAATGACACTCTCAAGAGAATTAGAATACATGTTATAGACTGGAGGAGACTATTGACAAAATACGTATCTGATACAGGACTGTGATCCAAATAATTCTTAAAACTTGACAATAAGAAAAAAAAAGGAACCAAAAATCTGAACATTTCAATTAAGAAGACACACAAATGGTAAGTGAGCATATGAAGATTCTCAACAACATATGTCATTAGGGAACAGCAAATTAAAACAACATGTTACCACCAAAAACCTAATGACAAAAATCCAAAATACTGACAACACCCAATGTTGGTGAGGATGTGGAGTAACAGGAACTCTCCTTCATCCCTGCTGCTGGGAATATGAAACAATACAGCTATATGAGAAGACAGGCAGTTTCTTACAAAACCAAACCACCAAACATACTCTATGATACAATCCAGCAAGCCCACTTCTCAGTATTTTCCCAAAAGAGTTGAAAACTTAGGTCCACACAAGAACTTGCACATGGATGTTTATAGCAACTTTATTCATCATTGCTAGAACTTGGTAACAATCAAGATGTCTTACAGTAGATGAATAGATACATTAGCTGTGTGATACAACCAAACAATGGAATATTTTTCAGTGCTTTAAAAAATGAGCTATGGAGCCATGAAGAGACATGGAAGAAACTTCAATGTATTTTACTAAGTGAAAGAAGCTAATCTGAAAAGGATACATATTGGAATTCCCTAGCAGTCCAGTGGTTGGACATCAAAGTTCAGATCTAAGAATCTCAGAGTACAACAAAGAGGATAAATGCCCTGCCAAAAAAGCTACACAGAGGCTTTAGGATTCTGTGG
This sequence comes from Neotragus moschatus, assembly GCA_006410615.1. NCBI lineage: Eukaryota > Metazoa > Chordata > Mammalia > Artiodactyla > Bovidae > Neotragus > Neotragus moschatus. Next base: position 1,284,398 of record SJYA01000694.1, on the reverse strand, counting down.
TTTAACTGCCAATGCCCAGGTTCAATCCCTGGTTGGGGAACCAAGATCTCACAAGCCAAAAAAAAAAAAAAGAAACAAGAAAAAAAGGGTATGTATTATATGATATCAGCTATATCACATTTTGGAAAGTGCAGCATGCTGACTATAGTTAATAATACTACATTGTATACTTGAAGTTGTTAAAAGAGTAATCTTAAAAGTCCTCATCATGAGAAAAAACTGCAACTAGATATGATGATAGATGTTAACTAGACTTTTTGTGGTGATCACCTATGATATATATATATATATTGAATCATATTGTAAACTGAAACTAATATTTTATATGTAAATTATAACTCAATAAAAATATACATGTAATAAAGCCCTAAGGATATTTTTAATTGAAATAATTAGAAACGTTCTTTTTGCCCTTTTCATTTTTATTCTGTTTAATAATATATATTTTTAATTTTAACTTTTTAATATTTATTATCAATTAGAGGATAATTGCTTTACAATATTGTGTTGGTTCATTTTAACCATTTTTAAGTGTATAATTCGGTGGGAATCAGTACATTCATGATGTCTGCAACCATCACTGCTATCCATTTCTAGGAAATTTTTCATCATCCCAAACTCAAACTCTGTACTGATTGAACAGTAAGTCCCCATTTCCTCCTTCCCTTTGTCCCAGTAACCTCCATTCTACTTTTTGTCTCAGAATTTGCCTATTCTATGTGCCTCATAGAATGTACCTCATATTCTAGGTACCTCATTATAACCATGCAATATTTGTCCTTCTCTGTGGCTTATTTCACTTAGCATCATGTTTTCAAGGTTCATCCATGTTATATCATGTATCAGAATTTTATCCCTTTTTAGAGCTTGTATGCATGTACCACATTTTACTAATCTGTCCATCTGCTGATGTACACTTGGGTTGCTTCTACCTTTTGGTTATTGTGAATAATACTGCTAGGAACATTGGCCTACTAGTATCTGTCTGAGTCTCTGTTTTCAATATTTTTGAGTATATTTTTTGGAGTGGAGAATTTCTGGATCGTATGATAATTCTATATTTAACTTTTTGAGGAGCCACTGAACTATTTTACACTGTGACTGCAATATTTTACATTTCTTCCAGCAGTGCACAAAGCTTCCAGTTTCTCCACATCTTCAACCAACACTTGTTAATTTCCATTTTTATTTGTTTTAAATAACAGCCATCCAAACATGTTTGAAGTTATGTCCTATTGTAGTGGGTCAGCTTTATTGAGAAATAATTGATAAATAAAATTGTAACATATTTCAAATACAACATAAAAAACAATAAAGTATGTGATTTGTGTGCTTGGTTGTATGTAAATTTTTTAACTTTATTTTACTTTACAATACTGTATTGGTTTTTTCATACATCAACATGAATCCGCCATGGGTGTACATGAGTTCCCAATCCTGAACCCCCCTCCCACCTCCCTCCCCATACTATCTCTCTGGGTCATCCCAGTGGGCCAGCCCCAAGCATCCTATATCCTGCATCGAACCTAGACTGGCGATTCGTTTCTTACATGATATTATACATGTTTCAATGCCATTCTCCCAAATCATCCCACACTCTCCCTCTCCCTCAGAGTCCAAAAGTCTGTTCTATACATCGTTGTATGTAAATTTTATGGACTGGTGGGAAGCTAGTGAATGCACTGATACCTGTAACTGCTATTAATCTTTATAAAAATGTCAAGGATAATTTTTTAATACTTTAAGGATAACATATAGTTATATGTACACCTATCGATGAATCATTTTTCTAAAAAATCTTGAGGGTCTATAAAAGGTCACTGGAAGAATCCATTCAAATATTTCAGTTAATTGTGAATTGTAATATTTTTACAGGCACATAAAGAGTTTTTTTTGTGTTTATGCAATTGCTAAGCTATTGGTTTAATTATAAGAAAGAAATATTAGAAAGAAAAAAAAAAGACTGTAAGCTTCTAAACTTTAGAGTATAAATGGGATCATAACTTGGAAGAAGGAAAGACACAAGGGAAAAGAGAAAAAGGATAATTAGGATGCAAAAAAAAAAATAAAACATGGCTCATGAATTACCTTGAAAGCATAATTTTAAAACACAATTATCTTAATTCATTCCCATCCTGAGAAAACGTACAGAATAAAGCCAAACTTCCTGCCTGGCCGGCTGACAACTTTATTAAGCCAAGTGACTTCTAGCAGTCCCCATTCAAAGAAGCAGAATCCCTTTACGGTAGGCCAGGCTGGTGCAACATTTGCCAAAGAAAAGTGCAAGGCACTAATTACATCCTGGGTTATATTGCAGATGATGTCAAAGCTGAGTAGCTGTGTGGACCAAGACCACAGGGAAATGTCTAATCACTGGAAAATCTGACATTTGCAGCATTGACTGTTTGCTTTTCAGTGCTGCAGCCCTGTTTGCTTCCCAGCCAAACAAGGCTGCTCCTTGAAGATGCCAGAGAGGGGCTTTACTTCTCTCCATCATGGTGGAATAGTTCACTGGGCCATCATACTCTCTGTCACAGACCCCAAAGAAAATAAAGATTAGCACAAAATATGGGTGGAAAAATCAAAATTGGCAAGGAACCTAAAGCATTTTAGAATATTCAAAATTTTTAGTAACTGTGGGAGACAATGCAACATTTTTCCTTTTGGAGTAAAGCCAAAATTTGAACGCTGACTCTGCTGTGTGACCTGGGGAAAGATATTTAACCACTCTGACCCTCCAATTCCCAGGTCTCAGATTCTTGCATTTAATATTGCATTAAATTAAACTGCATTCTCAGATTCTTGCAGTTAACATAGAAAATCTGTGAGATTTAAATGAAATAGCACATGGAAAATCACCTAATATAACTCCCCAACTCTTGTATCTACACTCCTCAAATCCACAAATAACCAAAAGCTTTTCCTAACTTATTGGGGAGTGAAAGCTGACCTGATCCAAGGCCATTTAGTCTTCATCCCACTTAATGAGAATATTCATGTTTCTCTGCAGAAGTATTACTGTTCTGATTAGGGGGAGTTGCCCTAGACCTTTCTGGAGTATTATATAATATGTGGTTTACACACCAGATTAACTTTATAAATTCAAAATATTCTGAATCCCAAAGCACATTGGCCCTAAGAATTTCAGAAATGGGATTGTGAACCTATCTGACATCTTCATTTTATTAGTACTTTATAGAGTCCGTATTTCCTACGTCATGGTACAGCAAGACCTTCCATGGATGGATTTAACTTATGTTGAAAGACTTTATGTGAGCTGATTGTGGTTGCTTTATGTGAGTGGATTCTATTACATAAGTGCTTCCCTGATGCACTCAGATGGTAAAGAATCTGCCTGCGATGCAGGAGACCCAGGTTTGATCTCTAGGTTGGGAAGATCCCCTGGAGGAGGGCATAGCAATCCACTCCAGTATTCTTGACTGGAGAATCCCCATGGACAGGGGAGCCTAGTGGGTTACAGTCCATGGAGTTGCAGAGAGTCAGACACAACTGAGAACTCAGCACATCTATGTATGATATAAGTGAGGTTGGGGTTATGGTCAAAAGCGAAGCACAGTTTCTGAGCACAGGCTTCTGCTACCTCCAGACAGCCCTTGAGCATCCAGGGTACAGAGTTTAAGGAGGAAAAGTTATGGTCACTCCTGTTCAGAAGACACCACTGAACAAATGAGGGGATCAAGGAGGAGGAAACAAGATGACCATACCTTTGGCTCAAGTCCACCAGGAAAGCCGAGAAAACAGACCAGCAACTTGCACTCTGCCTCCCAACTGAGGAGCAAACAGTTCCATTAGAGATATCACCTGATGAGCTAGTAAGTGCATTAAAAGTACAGCTTCTGAGCAAGTTTTCATATTAAATGGCTGGTTCACAAAGCAGCAGATGGCAAGAAAATGAAAATGTTGAAAGATCTGACTTGTAGAAATTGGTTTTTAAAAGTTGTATAAATTAAATATAAAGTGTGAGTACAGTTACAGGAAATAAGTAGCTTTCCATTCATCTCAGCCTGCTTAATTCTTTGGCATAAATTGTTCTGAAGATGTTACACACTTACACTCATTTTAACTGAATTAATAATAAAGGCCTTAATTTGGTTAACAGTTTAGGTAACCAGTCTCTAAAATGTCTCTCGGATACGGCTTGAAAGGATGCCAAACCAATTTGGCAAAACCTATCAGAGAAGTATGGGCGCCATCCTCTGGTGAAACTCAAAGCTACAAATGTATTCGTGTACCACTTTCAGCTGCTACAAATTCAATCCTTAGACTGAAAGAGGTTATATGATTAAGTCAGTGTTACTTCCTCCAGTGCTGAACTCCTTCCAAAATTTCTATAATCAACTCTGTAAATTCACTCTAATAAACTGAGAGATTGTCATGTTTGAAAGTGAAAGTGTTAGTCACTCAGTCATATCGACTCTTTGCGACCCCATGGACTGTAGCCCACCAGGCTCCTCTGCCCATGGGATTTCCCAGGCAAGAATACTGGCATGGCTTGTCATTTCCTTCTCCAGGGGATCTTCCCCACCCAGGGATCAAACCCAGGTCTCCTGCACTGCAGGCAGATTCTTTACTGTCCAGGCCACCAGGAAAGCTCTATTGTCATATATACATTACAAGAAAAGATACATAAAAAAGCTTTATAAGGAACTATTTTATAAGAATCAAAATACATGCTCACGTGTATATACTTGAAGGTTCCCAACATTCAAATACTTTTAATCCTTTCACTCCACCTCAGAAAACTTCAAAAAGTATTTGTGTGTATCAAGTAAATAATAAAGACATAAATATTTTGAGTCATCTTTCTTAGCATTCAAGTGTTGCCTTTGGGTTAGATGTAAGAATTAGAGAGATTTGGGAAATGTGGCAGTCATGGAAATAAAGGCTACCCAAATGGGAAACAGGCAAAGACAATTTACTCAAGAATTGCCATAACAAAGGAGTCAGCCACCGTCTTTCACTTGTGTTGACTGAGACTCAAAGACAGACTGAGGAGGGAAAGTTTTATGGTGGGAAAAGGGGAAGGCTTCAGGAGTGCCCTGATTCAAAGTGGTTGGCATGGGGAAGCTTTGGCAGGCTACTTAGAGGCACAGCATCCTACATACAATTGGTTATGAGTCCATGTTTAGCTTTCTCAGGTCGGTCCTAAATTGGAATTGGAGACAGAATTAGGGAAGCTGTCAGTTATTGATCAAGTCTTGACCATCTGGGGTTGATTGTTAGAGAGGTTACTGTTTGGCTTCCTGGAACAGTTACTAGAGATATGGCTCCACTTTCTACAAATCTAGATAGCAAACTTGCTTCCTCGGCTGCTTCTTATAGATAACGAGCGGGTTTTCTCGGCTGGTTGCTGCAGACCATGGGGCAGAGTTCTATTCTTATGTGTAGTCTGGACATTGTCTGTTTTGTGTATGCAGTCTTTCATGCCAAACGCAACAGCTGAGAAGCTGGACCCTGAGAAACAGGAGCCCTGTCATGAGTGCACCAAAGCCAAGTCCTGGGTCCACATCACTGCACTCAGTTCCCCTTGAGCAGACAAGAGGCTGCAGTCTGTTAAAGCCTTGCTCTTGGTACTTTTTTGAGACAATAAAGAAGGATGGGAAGAACTAAGGAGAAAACAACAAATAGCATGTAGAATAAAACACACAATATTTAAATGTGCAAAACAGCATTAAAAAGCTCCTGCCACTGGCCCGTGTTACTCTCACTTAGAGCAATAGTAACAACACTCCACACCAGCATCCCTGTTAAAACTCTAACTTTGTAATTATCCTCCAATTAAAATAAATATTTATTTTAAAAAAATAATACTAAAACCTGTAACTTCTCCTCTGAGGCACTTAACCAGAGAGGCTCAGGTCCCTTTCTCCCCTCAGAGCAGGGAAACTCATAGGACCCTGGGTAGAAAGGAATTCATCAGACCAAGCATGATCCTATTGATCAACCCCCCCCACCTCCACCCCATGTGTCTTTGAATTGTAGGAAAAGGGCGTCAGCATCCCTTAGAGAATCTGTTCATTGTCCTGTGTCCTGAGTTTCTGGGCCTCAATGTCTCCCCATGTGCTGGTCCCAGCGGTCTCTGCCTNAGGGAAACTCATAGGACCCTGGGTAGAAAGGAATTCATCAGACCAAGCATGATCCTATTGATCAACTCCCCCACCTCCACCGCATGTGTCTTTGAATCTTAGGAAAAGGGTGTCAGCATCCCTTAGAGAATCTGGTCATTGTCCTGTGTCCTGAGTTTCTGGGCCTCAATGTCTCCCCATGTGCTGGTCCCAGCGGTCTCTGCCTAGGTTAGGGAGGCAAAACTCCCCAGAGGCCTGGACTGGGAGCTGCCACCAGGGCAGTGGCTGGAGACCCAGGCCTCCTGGACAGAGTCCGGCTCCTTCTATTTCCCTCAGAACTTCAGAGGCCCCTTCTGGGCCCGGGGGGCCAAACAGAAGTAGCTGACTCCCCTCAACAATGGTTTTCTTGGAAACAGGGAGTTCTTTAAGTCCATGTTCACAGACAAAAAGGCTATGAAGAGGCTTTTAGAAGCTCAATGTTTGCTGCCACAGAAGAATCCGAATGAAGGAGACTATTTGTTTCTTCAGAGCTTTTTCTTGGCACCCAAACTCACTCAAGTGGTAAACAATCTGCCTGCCAAGGCAGGAGTCACAGGAGATGGGGGTTCGATCCCTGGGTCAGGAAGATCCCCTGGAGGAGGAAATGGCAAACACTCTAATATTCTTGCCTGGAGAATCCCAAGGACAGAGAGCTTGGAGGGCTATAGCCCCTTGGGTCACCAAAAGTCAGATGCGACTGAGCGCACACACACGCAACCGCACCCCATTGGAAAGGATAACCAGGCCCCAGGTTGAGCAGAAGCTGCTCAGAGGCTCCTCTTCCGGTCTCTTGAGGAAACTGTGCTTGAGCCCCTGGGTAAGGAGCAGCCAGAAGCAGGATGCCAGGGAGGAGGGTCCCTGGACTGAGGTGAACAGTGAGGGTACGGTGCAGTCATGGTGCAGCCAGGAGGTCCCACTTGCCTGGGACCCAAGTGAGGACACATGTGGCTCCAAAGCGGCGTAGCCGCCTGCCTCAGCTTACACAGATGCCCATTTCACTGAGAGTTCCAGAGTTCAAACCACATTCTGGACCTCAATTTTCTTCATAATATATATATTTCTTCCTTTTAGAAATAAAAATGGGAAATATTTTATTCATTAACTTTTATAAAAATAAATATAAATAATATTTTCTTTTTAAAATAAAAATGAAAAACATATGGTTTAGTCACTAAGTCATGTCTGACTCTTGCGGACCCCATGGGCTGTAGCCTGCAAGGCTCCTCTGTCCATAGGATTCTCCAGGCAAGAATACTGGAGTGGGTTGCCATTTCCTTCTCCAGGGAGAAAAACATCTACCTATATTTGTAATAGGTAATACATTCATGGAGATGAAAAATAAAAATAATATACAAAGGTAACGAATCTTGTTTTCATCCCCAAATACACACAAATAATAATTTCTATTCATTTTTTCCACTCTTCCTTTGTGCAAGTATAAGCAAATATGAATCCACACCCTCTCCTCTATGCAGCTTGCTCTTATATTTAATGATAAATGTTGAAAATCTTTCCACATCAGTTCACGGAAAACTTGAACATCTTCTTTTACTGCTGCATGATATTCATTGTAAGGCTTCCCAGGTGGCTCAGTGGTAAAGCATTAGCCTGCCAAAGCAGGAGACATGGGTTGGGAAGATCCCCTGGAGAAGGGAACAGTTACCCACTCCAGTATTCCGGCCTGGAAAACTCCATGGACAGAGGNAACTTGAACATCTTCTTTTACTGCTGCATGATATTCATTGTAAGGCTTCCCAGGTGGCTCAGTGGTAAAGCATTAGCCTGCCAAAGCAGGAGACATGGGTTGGGAAGATCCCCTGGAGAAGGGAACAGTTACCCACTCCAGTATTCCGGCCTGGAAAACTCCATGGACAGAGGAGCTTGGCAGGTTATAGTCCATAGGTCACAAAGAGTTGGACACGACTGAGCATGCATGCAGGATGGTGATATTCCATTGCACCACTGTATAGATGGACCCTACCTTATTTGACCACCACTCACTGATGAACATGCGTTGTTTTCAATTGTTATTTCAAAATTGCATTGTGTATATTTTATTTTGCAGTTGTACAAATTCATCTGTGCAATTCCCAGGAGTGGAATTTCTGGGCCATAGGGTACACACATGCTCAGTAGCATCTGACTGTTTGCAACACTATGGACTGTAGCCTGCCAGTCTCCTGTGTCCATGGGATTCTTCAGCCAAGAATACTGGAGTGGGTAACCATTTCCTCCTGCAAGGGATCTTCCCAAACAGAGATGGAACACCCCATCTCCTGCATCTCCTGAATTAGCAGGTGGATTCTTTACCACTGAGCCACCTGACAAGCTCAAANTCAGTACTGTGTGTGTGCTAAGTCACTTCAGTCATGTCCTTCTCTTTGCAACCTCATGGCCTATAGCCAGCCAGGCTACTCTGTCCCTGGGATTCTCCACACAAGAATACTAGAGTGGGTTACCATGACTTCCTCCAGGGTATCTTCTCAACCCAGTGATTCTTTACCACTAGTGCCACCTGGGAAGACAGAACCTAATCAAATGGAACAGAAGGTGAGTTCACCATTAACGTCATCTACTCCCTACAATATCGCCAGTTCACAATCAGGCTATCCTTTAAAATGTTTGTACCTTATGTTTTGACAATTATACTTTATACTTAGTAAAATGATCTGAATTCTTTTTTTCCCCCTTTTTCATCCAAATCTATTTGAAACAACTTCAGTGAGATTCTCCTCCCAACCAGGTGCTGGGAAGGAGCTGGAAATACAGGCATGAAGAAACCCAACACCTAGCCTTATGGTAATCAGACAGCACTCAGTATTTTAAAATAATAAGACATGGTGGCTGCCAACATTTTCATATCTCAGAAGTAGTACCCTGTTGAAAAAAAATGTACAACACCAGATAGCTCTGAGAGCAAGAGGGGAGCTAGGCTATATGAGTTGTTGCAACAAAGGGCTGACAGGAACATCAAAAGATTATTGTTAATTAAAGAAAACCAGACAACCCAAGGTAAGAAACTTAACACTTTTCTATTTACAGGAAGATGTAGGAGTCTGGGCTCACAGAAATCACTTCTTTGATATGCATCTCAGCTACCTGGGGCCAGTATCCTGTATTTTCACTTCCTAAGTTTCCTCAGGTCTGAACACAGCGAGTGGCTGCAGTCTGATAGCTACTCAACGGTAGGTATTTTTTTCTTTCCTGCATTTCCTCAGGGCTCACCAGCTCACACTGCAGGGCAGCAATTGCAGATGACTGTGACATCTTTGTTTACTGATATGGCAGGAAATATTCCATTTCTCAACCCTTTAGTAAAGAAGCTCAAAGCTACCAGGCTATAAAGCCTAGAATCTGGCATTTGTGATACTGTCACCTTCTTCAGGGAAAGAGACACTGATTCTTAGCCATAAGCACAACCTGCTAGGAATCTGCCATCAGCTTTTTTTTTTTTTTTTTCCAAAAATGGACTGTTGGGTTGTGAAAAACCTTCTGCTTTTACTCCAAAGGGCACTGAGTAACTTAATATCTTGAAGGGTTTCAGGAGACAAGAGATTGTGACCAAGTTTATCTTCCTCACTAACTTTTCTGTGTTAGGGAACCTTGAGTGGAAATGTAGTTAAAACAGCTAAATCCCCCTACAATTGCACAAAGTGTGCTGAACTATCCAGGTTATTCTCTCTGTAAAACCATTCTCATGGTTTTCTTCTACCTGCAACTCTAAAATAGAAAAAAAATTTCACTTTCAAAACGCAAAGATTTGTCTTTAACTACCCTAGGCAAACACAATATAGTGTTATAGTAATAGTCGCTTAGTTGTGTTCTACTCTTTGCAACCCCATGGACTGTAGCCCACCAGGCTTCTTTGTCCAGGGAATTTTCTAGACAAGAATACTGGAATGGGTTGACATTTCCTTCTCCAGCGGATCTTCCCCACCCAAGATCGAACTGCTCATCACATGCATCTCCTGCACTGGCAGGTGGATTTATTAGGTAGTTAGAACAGGAAATGGAAAAGGCAATGGCACCCCACTCCATTACTCTTGCCTGGAAAATCCCATGGACGGAGGAGCCTGGTAGGCTGCAGTCCACAGGGTCGTGAAGAGTCAGACATGACTGAGTGACTTGACTTTCACTTTTCACTTTCATGCACTGGAGAAGGAAATGGCAACCCACTCCAGTGTTCTTGCCCGGAGAATCCCAGGGACGGGGGAGCCTGGTGGGCTGCTGTCAATGGGGTTGCACAGAGTCGGACACAACTGAAGCAACTTAGCAGCAGCAGCTGTAGAATAGGAAAAAGGAGTCCAGAATGGCAGTGGCTAAAAGACAAAGAAGGGAAAAGCCCATGAAAATAGAACAAAGGAAGGTCCCAGAAAAGGAGTGAAAGCCTCAGGTAAAACAAACAGCCCTCCTGGCTAGCCCAATTTACATATGGCAGACTCAGGGGAAGGAGAAAAAGCAAATAAAAAGAGGAGCCAAAATTGAATTGGGGGAGGGGGCTTCTCTTCTCTTCTCTTCACATCCTTGGGGTTGGCCCGCTGTCATGCCTCAAGGATGTATTTTTCTTTGCTTTCTAAATAAAACTGAGCTGTGATACAGAACTGTAACACTGGTCCATCCCTCGCTTCAAATTTTTGTTGTGACAAGACAGAACCGAGAAATTACACACTCCCCCTGACAGATTCTTAACCACTGAGTCAACAATACAATGAGTGAGTGAGTGAGTGAGTGAAGTCTCTCAGCGGAGTCCGACTCTTTGCGACCCCGTGGACAGTGTCAAATCCTGGCAGAGCAAAGACCATTTCAGAGTCAACAATACACGGCCAGATCTAGCCTGGGACCTACGCCAATGGCTGGCCAGTAAGGGTTTGTTAAGTAAATGAAGAAAAAAATGCCAACTCTTTTTAGAAGGGAGGTGAAGTCAAAAAATTATTTTAAGTAGAGTAACTGGCCACCCAGTTTTGTCTGGGACAGAGGGCTCTCCCAGGATTTTTTTTTTTTTAATTGGAGTATAGTTGCAATATTATGTTAGTTTCTTCCATAGAGCAAAATTAATCAGTCGCACATATACATATATCCCTCATTCTTGGATTTTCTTCCCATTTAGGTCACCACAAAGCTTTCCTAGTATTTTAATGCTAAAACCAAGGAAGTTTCGGACAAACCAGGACAAGTTTGTCACCTGCCTAAACAAAATCTTTCCAGAAATATATGAGTCAACATTAAGGCTCAAATGCTTTTGAACGGATTTGGTTTAGTTTAAGTTTTCTTTATTTTAGGAACAAAGGAAACATATCCCTATTTGGGGCCAACAAAATACAGATACCCTTGCAGTTCACTTTGTAACACTGCTTCTTTGTATTCTTTCTTCACCTAACCCACACCAAGGCTGAAGACCTGCCTCCAAGCCACACACTCTTGGGCTAAAAACACTTAGGAAATGTGCCTTTGGCCCTCTCATGATCACGTAAAACATAGTTTGGAAATAGAGAACATGCAGAGTAAAAAACTGATGTCTGCAAACTCACTCAAATGGTGAGCAAAAACAAAAAAAGTTTAGATATAGATTTAGCTTTATATATATATATAAGTAGAGATAAACCAAAATGTTAACAGCTATTGAATCTCCTTGGTAGGGTTATGAGTAAAATTCATTGTGACATTCTTTCAATTCTTCTGTATTTTTGAAAATTTTAAAAGTTAAATTAGGCCAGGGGAAGAGTGAATCCGAACAACAGATTGTTTACAGCAAATATCTGAATTTTCACTAATGGTCTATGCCTACATCGACTTTGTGATTTTCAAAACTTTGCATGTGTGCAAAGATTGTGTGTACGTTTTCCAGGAAGGAGACACTTCCACAAGTAAAGAGTGGAGGTAACGAATAATACTTAGATATTGTTGGTAGATGCCGGTGTGTTGGATACCTGAGACTTGGAAGGTATGGCCATGGATGTTATCTTAACTTTTAACACAATAACAATGTGCTTCACTTTTGCTTCAGCCACAGTAATCCAAGTCTTTGGGTTGTCATCTTCAATAAAGGTATTCTTATTCCTCTATTGAAGGAACTCTGCTCAATATTCTGTAATAACCTAAATGGGAAAAGAATTTGAAAAAGCACAGATACATGTATACATATATATAACTGAATCATTTTGTTGTATACCTCAAACTAACACAATATTGTTAATCAATTATACACCAATATAAAATAAAAATTAAAAGAAAAGAAAAATGCTCTTCATTTGAAAGACATGAATTCTCACATTACAAAATCTCAGCACAGTGAATGGAAAAAGAGTCCACAAAGGCTCATCACTTTCCTGAAATTTCAGAAAACTGGAAATAGAAAACCCAACAAAGCTTCCAGAGAGAAAAAACAAGTCACATCAAGGGATTAAAATCAGAATGGCTTTGGACTTCACAGCTGAACTGCTGGAAACTAGAAGCCAATGGACCAAAGTCCTCAAAATCTAAGGAAAAAATATTTTTTAGCCTAGAATTCTATAACTAGTCTAATTACCAGTGAAGTATGATGGTAAACCAATGACATCAGACAAGTTACTTCTCATGAATGTCTCTTCCAGCATCTTTCACAGATGCTTCACCAAAACCAGGATTTAACCCACAGGAGAGAGGAAGAGATAGGATGTAAGAGCCAGAGGGAGGAAATAGGGGGAAACAGGATGTGCTGGTCTTATCACAAACTTTGTAGAAATTCCAGGCCCTTAAAATTTGAGAATAAAAATGGAAAACCTAGCATACTGCAACAATATAAAAATAAATAAATGAAGGAAAGATTGAGGAAAACAACCTGGAGTAAACTTAGTATATCAAATGCATACACTCTGACCTCAATTAATTCTAAAAGCAGAACCATAAATTTGGCTCCATTCTTCCAAGGTGCTGAGATTATACAGTCAGTTACAAGATTTATAGTGTCCATAGGACAAACATACCACAGCTGTTCAACAGAAATGCAGCTTTTCCTAATACCTGAGACAAATTTCTCCCATGGGCTCTCTTAAAAAGGACACTGCATAATGTCCTAAGGACATTATGTATCCTTGAAATATCACAACAAAGTATACAACAGTGAATTTCCCACTGCATTTTCTCATCATGCCCATCGAAATAGGCAGATGGCAGAAATGGAAACACAATTAGTACCAGTGCTTGAGCCAGAAGCACATGTTCCAAAGGCAGCGTTAGAAATGTCTGTCCTTCAGTCAGTGCTTGATGAGCATTGCTTCTCACAACCTGGATTGTTTTTTTGTTCCCTGCATCTCTGTATTTACCCCAGGTTGGGGTTTAGAAACATAAAGCAGATCAGACAAACTCAGACAGACCAATAGTCTGAGATTTTTATTCTACTTGCAGTCTAACCAGTTAGCCAGCCACAGATTCATGGGTGCTGACAGAAGACAGCCCTGGGTTATGGATAAAGGACTATATTACTTACAGCAATAACAGTAATCAGAGTAATAGCATTTGCGCCAGTTACCTAAGCCCCAGTTCCTGCAGGACAATGCAAAGGGGACCAGATGACACCTGCGCATCCTCTGGGTTGCATTACAGGAGAGGAACCCTGCACTTAAAGAAACTGCATCTTTTATAATGATCAGTATGCCTGACTTTTGTGCTCAAGAAAGACACCATCTCTATCTTCCAAGATTGTAAACAAACCTGTTCTTTGCTCCAGAGGCAGATACTTTTTCTTCCAAGGATTTCCCCTATACAACATCTGAGGGAAGACCGTCTAGAACTAACTTGCAAGGGAAGTACAAGTTGTGCAGAAATGCAAGAGAACCATGGAAAACTGTCTGCCAGGTGGGCAGGAGGAATGACAGAAGGCAGGTTTGAAGAGAAAATCTCAAGAGAAGACTGTGGCCAAAAGAGAAAATGTATTCCAAGCCTCAACAAGACGTGAGGTTCAGATCATAACAGTAGTTACCACTGTTACAAACAGATGGAGCACCTTTCTGCTCCCAGGTGGCTCTGCACTCTAGGGTCTGGCTTTATTTCTCAAGCTGTATGATGCTGGCAGCTAGAAGAAGGATGGAACATTGAAGTACAAAGGACACAAGCCAAGTGTCTCCAGAAGAATATTCCCCAAAGCTGCAACAAAGGTTACACTTACATCGCATCGGCCAGAATTCAGTCTCATGGCCACTATGACCTTCAGGGGCAGCTGGGAAATGTAGTCTTTATTCCGAGCAGCTACATGCCATTCTTTGAGCTCTATCACTATGTAAAGAGAGGATCACTATAGTCTCTGTCATACCTTTCAAGGCATTTTCCAAAACAAGGACATTTGCTACCCCAAAGAAACTCTGGGCCACTGCTAAAATACATTTTTTAAACTTTGCATGCTAGAATTCTGTGTGAACACCCTTAGATCTCCTAATGTTACCTGCTAATTTTATAGGAGAATTATAAGTGTGATTTATGCCAGACCATGTATGAATGGATAAAGAGGTTGTGGTACATATATACAATGGAATATTACTCAGACATAAAAAGAAACACATTTGAGTCAGTTCTAGTGAGGTGGATGAACCTAGAGTCTATTATACAGAGTGAAGTAAGTCAGAAAGAGAAAAACAAATATTGTATATTAAGGCATATATATGGAATCTAGAAAGATGGTACTGATAGACCAATTTGCAGGGCAGCAATGGAGACACTGACATAGAACAGACTTGCGGACACAGTAGGGGGAGGAGAGGGTGGGATGAACTGAGAGAGTAGCTTTGAAACATAAACATCACCTTACGTAAAATAGACAGCCAGAGGGAATTTGCTGTATGACACAGGGAGCTCAGATCTGTTGCTCTGTGACAACCTAAAGGGGTGGCAGGTGGGAGGGAGCTTCAAGAGGGAGGGGACAGATGTATCCCTATGGCTGACTCATATGTATGGCAGAAACCAACACAATATTGTAAAGCAAATTATCCTCCAATTAAAAATAAAATTAAAAAATTAGCAATCGATTTTAATTGGTTTAATACAATTCATTTGGTAGACATATATCAAGCACCAACTGTGTATCACACATCATGTTCTGTGTGATCATCACCTCACTTAAGGTTCAATAAGTTTCCATGAAGTGACTGAAGCTGCATAAAGGCCTCAAGGCCTTTAGGCCTCAAGGCCAAGCTTCATAAAGGATTTTTACACCACAAAACCTTCAGAGTTTTGTTTCCGCTTTACAAACCAGGAAGCCAGAGGCTCAGAGTAAAAAAGTAGTTCGAAAAAAATCCCCAGTGGCTCAGTGTCTACGTGCAATGCAGGAGATAAAGGAGACAGTGGGTTTGATCCTGGGGCGGGAAGATCTGCTAAAGGGGGGCATGGCAACCTACTCCAGTGTTCTTGCCTGGCGAATCCCATGGACAGAGGAACCTGGTGGGCTACGGTCCATGGGGTCACAAAGAGTTGGACGTGACTAAAGCAACTGAGCAGAGCACGCAAGCATAAAATTGGGTATAGAAAAGTAGTGTACACTTAAGTTTCTTTCTTTTCTTTCCTAACTTGGTGTTCTGTGCCAAGGTGTTTTCTTCCATTACTCTATTCCTTTCTCAACAGACTAGCCAAAAAGTAGATTAATGATTGGATCCGTTTGTTTTTCCTTTGGTTTTTATTCTCAGAAGATTTCCTATATAAGATTTCCTATATTTCTAAATGTTTTCATTTCGCTGGGACAATTAAAGCTTTGGTGACTCTTTCTCATCAGCTTTAACACTGAGCTTCGACTTACACTACATTGTTAGGGGCTTCATATTATTTTAAGATTATATTACAAATTTCCACAGCAATTTGTAACTAGGAGATGGGAAGATATTCTCTCTACAATGTTATTTTAAATGCACTGTGGGAGGTGGAGTCAAGCAAACTGAAACTTGCCTATCAGTCCCAGGGGGCTCATAACACTTCCAAGAACTGAGCAAAATAATAGGTAATGTGGAGCATCGAAGTAATCCCATAAGATTACTATGCCATCTAAGTTTTCATTTTACCAGTCTGGAGTCTCCTGCTTTGTTAAACCTCATTTACTACACCTAAACCTCTGAATCTTGTGAAGTACATGTTTTTTAAATGACTTCACTCACATGAAAATCTAACTTGTGGAAGAAAGCAGATTAAGTCCATTTTCCACTTTTACAGAAGTAAAAGTTGTTTTAACTTCTCAAGGAAGTCTTAAAAAAAAAAAACAAGAAAAAGATGTTATATTGAGTGGAGGCAATTCTAAAACTGTACCATTACCATTATTTTCTCTATGACAAAACTTCAATAAATGCTGTAAAATGTTATTTGTTGCCAAGAAAATTTCTAGACATCTTTAAATTCCCAGCAACTTCTAACTTCTGTTCTGACAAGAACAGAAATCTTGGTGTTGGGAAGGTAGCTAGCCTAATCAGAAGTATATCTGCCTCTGTCTAGACCTCCTTGGGCAGCTAATTCCACAATAAACAATCACTGCCACTTATTAGGAATTTACTTTGCCTTTTTGCTGGTCTGAGGCCTTAATATCTATTGTCTTATTTAATGCTCCCAATAGATTATGTTGTAGGTACTAGAATATTCAATTTGTAGCTGAAGAATGCTCAGCTAGTAAAGGAACCGAGTGTAGAAGCAGCTACATATAAGCAAACATTAATCTCCCTAACATATAAATTTACAAATCAAATACTAAGGATAACTGCAATGTGGGCAAACAGTGTAAATACAGAACTCACAAATGAAGCAATGCGTAGGACTAACAAACACATGGAAAGATACTGAAACTCACTTGAATCTATCAAAATTGCCTAAGTGATTTAAAAACTTCATCAGTTTTTTTGGGACACTTCTTAATAGAATTAATCAAAGAAAAAAGTTATTCCATAATAGAAAGGATTGTTTAAATTAATATAATTAAAGCCCACTTNTTGATGCCCTCTTGCAACTCCTACCATCTTGCTTGGGTTTCTCTTACCTTGGACGTGGGGTATCTCTTCACGGCTGCTCCAGCAAAGTGCAGCCACTCTCCTTATCTTGGATGAGGGGTATCTCCACACCACCGCCCTTCCTGACCTTCAACGTGGGATAGCTCCTCTAAGCCCTCCTTCGCCTGTGTAGCCACAGCTGCTTGGACGTTGGGTTGCTCCTCCCAGCCGCCGCCCCTGGCCTCGGGTGCTGCCCCTGGACTCGGACACAGGGTGGCTCCCCCTGGCCACCGCCTTTGACTTCGGACGTGGGGTGGCTCCTCTCAGCCACCTGCATTACTTAGTCACAAAGTTCCCCTGAACACGCTGACTGCTAGGATGGGGTCTAAACTCCGCTTGTCATGTAGGTTCTGTCACCCTTCATCCTGCTTCACAAATTTATCCTCCTCCATCTCTTAAATTCCTTTTTACCACTATCCTCAGGTCTTCACTCACCTTTGACTCTTCCCCATCAGTGTAGTAAGAAATATCGTTCCTCAAATTTCCCCACCAAACTACTGTCTCATTGTGCCTTTCCCTTCTCAATCCAATACCCTGTAGTCTTTACTCAGTCTTCCAATCAAAGTTTCATTCTGAGTTTAAATTTTAAAAGTGTTTACAAGTGCATGAACATGAGCAAAATGAAAATATTTTCATTGTAAATAAATCAAATAGTCTAGAAATAGAGTCAAAAGTCAAAGCATTTCTCCATCCTGCACTAACTACTCCCAACCTCTTTCCGTTGCACTTTTCCATATAAAATTTGGTGCGGTTCCTTCCCCACTTTCATCTGGGTATTTTTGTATTTGTATGTTACATATACAGTTTCATGTTGCAGGGCATATAGTTGTAGCAATATACATATACATGGTTTCCTTTTCTTCTTATAGAAAGGGTGTGCCATGATTTCCTGCTATTTCCAATTTTCTTCCCTTTTTAATCTCAATTTTTCCTCTTTAAAAACAGTATAGTAAGGATCATCCTTTTATGTGTCTGCTCACCTGAAAGTGCATCTGAAGAGAGTGGGGAGGAAGGAGTTAAAGTATCTGGGGTTATGTGAAAGAAAGAAGGCAGGTGACACAAGTTTCTTGCAAATGTGCTGAAAATGACCTCCTGGCTGATAAGACTAATGTATTTGCTAGATCTCTTATCTATGGAATGCTCTTAGTAGGATGTGGCTGGTTAACAATTGCTTATGGTAAATAGAACTTATGGATTCAAGACTCCTGAGAGTCACACCAGCTATGCAGCTATACAGGGCACAAAATGGACATGTTGCCTTGCCTCTAGGCTCCCTGCTGTGCTTGATGTCTCAGCTCTCACGAGCAATCTTATCTATTATTTGTTCAAAGTAGGAATGAAAGGTCCAGGAGGTATGCAGGATTTTTCAGATTTCTTGCTTAGCCAGTCCCTTGATCACTTGTGTTCTTGAAATTACGAATAAAGCTCTATATGGATAAGATCTCTGATGCATGAAGTATGATCTGACATACTGATCCTGTGTGTTAGCATAGGAATTACTGGAGGATGCCAAGCTGTCATCCAAGAAGGTTGTAGCAGTTTCCATTCTCACCAAGAGTACAGGTTTCTTAGCAACACTGACTAGTTCCAACAATCTGAGGGCCAATAACCCACTGCCATTTAAATTTGTGTTTTTGCTTATTAGCATCATTTTTATATTTTGTTGGTTCTTTGGATTTGTGTGTGTGTGTGCATTTTCTACTTGTGATATTTAACTCTTTTTTAGGATAAATTTTTTCTTATTAACTTTAAGAAACATCACAGTGTAATAATAAAGTATGTGGATTCTGGGTTCAAATCCTGGCTTGCCACTTGCTAACAAGCATGTTGCCTTACCTAAGTTCTAGTTTCCTCATTCAATGCCTATTTCATACAGTCACATGAAGATTATACAAGATAATGCATGTGAAACACCAAGAATATCTCCTGGTACACAGTAAATGTTCAAATGATGATAGCCAATCAAAGAAGCTCTTTATATATTTTGTATATTACTTCTTGGATTATCAAATATGTTGTGAATATTTTCTCCTAGTCTGAAGCTTATGTTCTAACTTTGCTTAGACTTTCTTTAAATTTGTCAGGAAGGAAATTTTTTATGCAATCAAATCTGTCAATCTTTTCCTCTGTGGATTTTGCTGTAATTTGATTTTTCAGCTGAACCTTTTTATCGAACTGACCACTCCAAATTTCAGCTGTTTTCTTTAACCCACTTTTTGATTTTGTGGTCAAATCATAAAGTCCTCCTTTGGATCTTGTTACTGGCCTCCCCCCACCTCAGGCAGATAACAATGAAATTTTCAGAGTAGTATTTTCTACTGTTTGACATATTTCTAACATATGTTCCATAATCACCTTAAATTTCTTCTAAAACTAAGGTTTATATACCCCCTTTACATATATTAAAATATAATGCCTGCTAAGGAATACCCTTGGGCTTTTTTAACAATACAGATGGAATATTTGTTAACTTTTTATTTTGTATTGGGGTATAGCTGATTAACAATGTTGTGATAGTTTCAAGTGAACAGTGAAGGGACTCAGCCATACATATACAAGTATCCATTCCCTCCCAAACTTCCCTTCTATACAGGCTGCCACATAACATTGAGCAGAGTTCCCTGTGCTATACAGTAGGTTCTTGTTGGTTATCCATTTTAAATATAGCAGCGTGTTCATGTCCATTCCAAACTTCCTTCCCCTCATCCTTTGCCCCGGCAACCATAAATTCGTTCTCACAGTCTGTGAGTCTGTTTCTGTTTTGTAAGTTCATTTGTGTCATTTCTTTGGAGATTCCACATACAAGGGATGTCTTGCCATATTTCTCTTTCTCTGTCTGACTTACTTCATTCAGTATGACAATCTCTAGGTTGGGACGGAATATTTTTAATGAACAAAAGAAAAGAAATATGATGATGAATCAATAATATGCACAGACTCTCTCTAGGAGGACACCGCAAAACTGGCAAAAGTGGTTGTGACAAGAGGAAAAGACATACTTTTCACTTAACTTCTCTGTCTTTTGAATGTTTGTATAATGACATATAACACTTATTCAAAAATAACACAAACCTACAAATAAATGAAAGGGAGCCTGTCACCAATCCCACCAAATCTATATCCTGTTTTGGCTGGTGATGTTACTTATCTACTCAGTCTCTGCTAAGCACTTGGCAATCATCCTCCGTCTCCTCAGATGTGCATCTAAGTACCATATTCTATCAAACTGACTCAGAAATGGATCCTTCACCCACCTCCTCACTCAACAGGGACTCTCAGAACACACAATGAGCTAATCACTGGGCTAGAGGTAAAAAGATGGTGAAATATCCTCATGAAGTCAGTACAACTCCCTGAGGGAGTCCACAGCCTAGAATGCAGAGCAGTTGTACAGCACAATTTAATAGTATTTCTTAAAGAGCTAATTCCTTAAGTCATTTGCAAGTATTTATTTAGGTAGGAGATCATAAAATATAGTTTTATAATACACACAAGGAAAAAAAACATTTGAATGAATACAAAATAAAATGACAGGAGGTGACAGAATTTAGTGTTTATAAATGAGGCCATCAATAACCAACAATTCAAAGAAGAAATTGAAAGTGTACTTAAAGTTGAGCCTGTGGTTTACATTTATAATCTTTTATAATTGAAAAAAAAGGCATTAGGCTTTTAAAGATAATACATGACTTAACAGTTTTTCAAGTGATTTTCATAATGGGTTTCTAGACACCATCATGTATGGATGTGAAAAAAAAAAAAGACAAGAATTTAGGCAAGCAAAGTATTAGTCCATAGCAGCTTGGTGAGGTTTACTTTTCTTACAGAAGGAGTCTTCAAATTTACATTTATTCTTATTACAGGAGCAGAAAGAAGTAATTTGCCAGGTATATTTGAGGAGCCTGTAAGCTATATAGCAAAAATAGTTATTTTTTAAAAGCCTATATCCCATGGAAATGTGCATCACACAGCATCTATAGTAACTGAGTAAACATAAACCATGTGATTAAGTCTTCTAAATAAAACATTTAACCCCCAAATCTCACACAATATCCCCCATGTCCACATGTCTTATTTGATGGCAGCCATAAGCTTCAAACTAATATGCATTTGCTATTTTTAAAAAGTTCTTACCTCCATTACTAAAAATGTTTCTGCAAAGTCTCTTAGAATTTTTTTCAGTGCTCTAGAAACAAGATATATCATGATCAGTAAATGACCACGATCTCCAGAAAAAAAGTACTCAGGCTAGAGAAAGAATGGTCAAGTCAGAGGTTTCTGTCTCCAATTGTGCAGGATCTTTCTACTTTGAGACCCACAGCACTAAGGAGACAATTCAAATTCCTTACTTTAAAACAAATGTTTTATCATGAATAATTGAATAATTAGATATCTGGGAAAATGAGGCTTTTAAATTAAAATTTAGCAAAATTGACTATAATAAATTTTTTTCTACTAATCATTTATGAATAACACAAGTGAAATCCGGTGAAGTTTTACATACAAAAGATATAAATACTGCATAACATGTAGTGAATGAATATTGGCACATACCCTTTTGTATTTAAAGCCTAAAATGCAACCAGCAAATCTGATGCTCTTAAGATACATTTATGACATAGGTCAGAAAACCTCTATATGACATGGAAATGTCCCACAGTTTAAGGCTTTCCAATAGGTTTATAGCAAGCATCAGGTTGCCAGAGGCGAATATCAACGAGAACTTGATTGAGTTTTTGCATCCAGAGATCCCGTTCTTCCTTGGTATCTGCAGATAGCCAGTTCCTACAGGAACAAACAAAAAGATCAGGATCCTTTCCCCTATTCCATACCTCCAAGTACTCTTACTGTGGGGTAAAGTGAGGGGAGCCTGAACAGTAAAAGGAGTAACTCTTCACTCTGTTTTAATGGATGCCAAATCAGGAATCCATAGTAAAGTGCTTCTCCAATTACAATAAAAGAAAATCATCTTGCAGATTGGTTAGCTGAGCCATAACTCACACCAATCACATTTAGAAAATGATGGAACTTCACATCAAAGACAGTAACTAATCTTGCACAGGTGATATGATTGGACAGTTTGCTGGTGCCAAGACAGTTACTGAAGGTGGGTGGGTCACCTCTTAGAAGAACAAGCACATCACAGACTTGAATATGGGGACCAACCCTCTAGATCCCTGACTCAGGCTCCCCAGGAGCTCCACAGACTCATGGACTTTCACCTGGCCTTACAGATAATACTATTTTATACTGTCTCCTTTTTTTTTCCCCCACTGTGCTGGTAGAGCACAGTATTTACAATAAGTGATCTAAAGATCCTAAGATTTTGTCTATCCTAATCTCTCTGTTCACACCAGGAATCTCTTCTTTACATCCATATTCAGTTAAAAGTTGAACAGTTGATGGGGCAGGCGAAGGTAAGGGAAAGGGAAATCTCCTAAGCCACAAGCCAGACCATTCTTCTAGACTACAGCCAGGTGTTAGAAGGTTGTTGTATTATACTTCTAAATCTTTATAATTTCTTCACATTGGTACTAGTAATGGTATAAGCATGAATAAGCCGTGAGTTGATCATCTATTAGTAAATGGAGGAAACACATTTACAGTAAAGATAGCAACCATTTGTTGAGCTCATTCTGTGTATATGACAACACGCTAAGCAGATCTACTCATTAACCTTTACTGTCACTCTGTGGAGTTGATTCTTCTCTTTTGACACAGGAGAGTTCAGAGAGCCAGCTAAGTTAAATACCTTGACACAGTCACATTTGGTAAGTCACTGGGTCGGGATTTAAACCTACATCAGTCAGTCACTGAGTCGGGATTTAAACCTAGGTCTGTTGACCTCTCCGTGTTCAACTGCACAATACTGCTTTCCCATGTGATGAAGCATTTCTAATTCAAATGTTTAATCTATATTTCAAAGCAGGCACTACTGATCAGATGATAAATACTGTGCATTGAAGGAGCGAAATATACCAAGGTTGGTTTGTAGAAATAAAAATGTGATACATTAAATTTAGATTAAAGGCATAGGTCAGAAAGGCCCTGGGGAGAAACAGATAAATAATGCAAAGGAGAACGTATAACTGTAAATGTATATACTCTGCAAAAGGTATGATCAAAAAGTGAAATAAGTTTTTAAGAAGCCACCCTTAAAAATAAATAAATAAATAAAAAAAAAAAGAAGCCACCAAGCAAAGCTAAAAGAATCAGTCAGTCAAGACTGAACAGAGAATGGGCCTCTCTCAAATGCTTGGTCCACTCAAATTATGATAATGTTATAATGAGAAAAATTATATGCAAGTGAAATACAGCGTAATTAGAGCAATATGTGATATAACTATTTCCACCACAGTAGATGGTCGAATGAGAAATCTGGGAAGGTTTATGTCACAAGTAAAAGAAGATTTTATGAAAAGTGTGAGTAATGTTTAAAAAGGCCATGGTGGTCAGGAAGTACTTGGGGACTGAATTTTGTTTGGTTCCCTCACTGACTATGGCCACAGACAGGGTGGCTACTAAAGAAAGTGACCATAAATCCAATTTGCCTCTCCTGTCTGAGGTCACTGCTGCACAGAAGACCCCCGGAGGAAAGGAGTGGATGAGCTGAATGAACTAAATTAACCTAAAAGCAATTTGTTGCTACTGCTAAGTCGCTTCAGTCGTGTCCGACTCTGTGCAACCCCATAGATGGCAGCCCACCAGGCTCCCCTGTCCCTGGGATTCTCCAGGCAAGAACACTGGAGTGGGTTGCCATTTCCTTCTCCAATGCATGAAAGTGAAAAGTGAAAGAGAAGTCACTCAGTCGTGTCCAACTCTTAGTGACCCCATGGACTGCAGCCTACCAGGCTCCTGCATCCATGGGATTTTC
This sequence comes from Neotragus moschatus, assembly GCA_006410615.1. Lineage (NCBI taxonomy): Eukaryota > Metazoa > Chordata > Mammalia > Artiodactyla > Bovidae > Neotragus > Neotragus moschatus. The sequence goes on along the minus strand of SJYA01000694.1, from coordinate 1,260,411 downwards.
CAGGCAAGGGTACTGGAGAGAGGTGCCATTGCCTAGACATCAAGAATTCCCACAGAACGGGTCCCCTTTCTGTTTTAAAACAAAATGGTGATATTGGGGCAACTTTGTTCTATTTTAATAGAGTGTCTCTTGGCTAAGCTATCCGACATTTTCACAACAGAAACTCATGGAGTCAGTTCTACCCATCTCCCTGTCTGCATTATTCAGCTACAATCTGATTAACAGAGATTTGGTTAAATTCTAACTTTTGTCCGTAATCACAATTTTTAACATTGAAGTTGGTCTGCAAGCTTCTCTTGGGCATTCAAGCAAAAGGATCTTAGGCTCTTAGCAATAAGTTTTTGCATCTTATACTTAACTTTAGGGTTAACAAAAACTGACACTCCCAGTAGTTTATTCTATCCATCACCAACCAGAAATTTTCAGAGTAGAGTGAAGTACTTTGAGAAGGTACTTTGGTACTTTGGTAAGGGACAAGCAGGGATGTGTCAAATCTCTTTAAATAATACTTGACTTATCAATTACACATGAAATCTTCAAACTTAACACAAAGTATATTAGCTAACCGCCCCGAAAATGGCTAAACTGTAAGTATGCTGGAAAACATGATAAACTAAAACATAAGTTGAATGCTGTGTTTTTCTTAGCTATATTAATTTTGTTATTACATTCCTCTCTTACTGATGTGTAAGTTTTGTCTTCTCATTCTTAAATCGTACCCTCTTCAAAGACAAAGACCATCTCTGACATTTCTCACAGTGGTAAGGACATAGTGGGCAATCAATTACTTAGTTGACAGAAACATTTGTAGCCCAATACATACTTGGTTACACAGAGTGTGTCCCTGCATTGGCTGACCAGAGTCTCTCGGTCATCTTCTCTTTGTGGTCGAACAGTAATTAATTCTAAAGTGTTGCGTCTTGCACAAAATTCTCTGTTGACTGGTTCTATCTGCCGACTGGTACAATTGGCCAGATTTAATCTTCCTATGGGATTCTTTAAAACAAATTAAAAAAAAATATGATTAGTAGAAAATAAATAAGACCATTTAAGTCAGTAAGCACTGAGCAGTATTCAACTTGATATCAACTTAAAAAAACCATTAATTTAAAAGTTAAAACTTAATTACACTGTATTTAGAGAAACATATTTAATATTTACGATTATTTCTTGCTGGATATAAAAATAGAAACCAAAAATGTCAAATGGTCATCTCAGCCAGCTTAAAAAACAAACCATTTGTTATGGAAAACTTAAAATAGATACAAAATAAAAAGAACAGCATAAGCTTCCATGTACCCATTAATCAGTTCTAACAAATAGAAACATTCAACCCTTTTTGTCTGGAACCCTCTTACTTCTTCCCTTTCTATAAATAGAAACCTAGACACAGTATTTCATCTATAAATATTTTTTACGTATCTCTAATAAAAGATCAGGCCAAACTACTGCCCTGGATTTTTAGAAGCCATGTCATTCCTACAGTATGAGTAAAAAAAAAAAAAAATTGTGAGACTAAATGGTGCTGAAAAATGGGAAAAGGGACAAGTATGGGCCCAAACAATATATTTATTTATTTAAATTTATTTTTGGCTGTACTGGGTTTTGGTTCCTATGCACGGGCTTTCTCTAGTTGTAGCAAGCAGGGACTACTCTCTCATTGTGGTGCATGAGCTTCTCATTGCAGTGGTTTCTCTTGCTGCAGAGCACAAGCTCTAGGCACAGGGGCTTCAGTAGTTGCAACATGCGGGCTCAGTAACTGAGGCACATGGGCTTAGTTCCCTGCAGCATATGCAGTCATCCTGGACCAGGGACTGAGCCCATGTTCCCTGCATTGGCAGGCAGATTCTTAACCAGGGAAGTCCTGGGTCCAAACAATTTAGAAACTGCCAATACAAGTGTCAAATGTATTAGTAATTTTAAAAAGAAATTAGAATGAAATATACCATTTTAAAACATTAGATTGATCAAGTATGAAAAGAATAGTAATAACCAATGTTGATTGGTTGGGGGTAACAAATTCTTATACACTGCTGTTGCTAAGTTGCTTCAGTCGTGTCCGACTCTGTGTGACCCTATAGACAGCAGCCCACGAGGTTCCTCTGTCCCTGGGATTCTCTAGGCAAGAACACTGGAGTGGGTTGCCATTTCCTTCTCCACTGCTAGTGAAAGCATAAAATGGTCTATTACTGGTAGACAATTTAATAATAGTGATCAAAAAACATTCTAAATGAACATACAACTTCACCTAAAAGAAATATATCCTAAGTAAATATATAGGTACACAAAGATGTTTATATAGGTACTGCTGTTGTTTAGTCGCTAAGTCATGTCTGACTCTTTTGTGACCCCATGGACTATAGCCTGCCAGACTCCTCTGTCCATGGGACTTCCTAGGCAAGAATACTGGAGTTGCTTTTTCCTTCTCCAAGGGATCTTCCTGTCTCCTGTACTGGCAGGCAAATTCTTTACCACTGAGCCACCAGGGAGTTCTTGCTAAGTTGCTTCAGTCGTGTCCGACTCTGTGTGACCCCAAAGATGGCAGCCCACCAGACTCCCCCGTCCCTGGGGTTCTCCAAGGAAGAACACTGTAGTGGGTTGCCATTTCCTTCTCCAGTGCATGAAAGTGAAAGTGAAGTCGCTCAGTCGTGTCTGACTCTTCTCCACCCCATGGACTACAGCCCACCAGGCTCCTCCATCCATGGGATTTCCCAGGCAAGAGTACTGGAGTGGGGTGCCATTGCCTTCTCCTGGGGAGTTCTTATATAACTGAACTTGCAAGACAGCAGAAGAAACTTTCATAGGCCAAAATCAATGTGGAAGAGAGTGCAGAATGGTAGGCTAGCCTGAAACCTGGCTTCCTTGGGTTCCTAGCAAATTTACCAATGCTAGGAACAAGCAACCTTGACTCACAGATTACATGATATAATAAGAAATGTGATATGTGCTTTAAAATACCTTTAGCAAACCAATAAGAACAAATGTGTGCTGTGGAGGATAAATGAAACAAGGAAGTTAATAAGGAATTTCTCTCTTATTAATTTCTCTTTTGTTGGGTACATTTCAATTATAAAAAGTTAAATATATATAGGTACATCTATTTCTGTGTGTGTGTGTGTGTGTGTGTGTGTGTGTGTAAGTAAAAGAATAAATACACTACTGAATAAAAACACAATTTAGGAGACTTATCTTACCAGGCATAAAGATTTATTTTAAAGCTATGGTAATTGAGAATGAGAGATACAGACCAAAGAAAACAGAATAAAAAGCTTAAATATAGACCCACATATAAAACTATACCTCGATACATGCCAGAAACAGCTTATGGATGAGTGGGCAAAGAATGGATCATCCCATGATACTGGCACAATGAAGTTTCCAGACTGGGGGGTGGGGGAGACCAATTCCAGGTAAATTAAATGCTAAACATAAATCTTTATAATTTTTAGAAGTCATAAGGAAGTATATTCTTTATGACTATAGAGTAGAGATGGTTTTCTTAACTAAGACACAAAAAAGCAAACAATAAAATAATAAACTGACAGATTTATCTTAGCATTAAAAATTCTGTTTATGAAAAGATACTATAAGGATAAATTAAAGCATATGCCAAGCAAAAGACTAGAAAAACAAGTGGCCAAAACACATAAGAAAAGATGCTTGCTCAATGCTCAGTCAAGGAAAATTAAAATAAAAACACAGTAAAATAACATTTCACACCTATCACATTCAGAGTTTAAAAGGCTGAAACAACAAATGTTGCTGGGATGTGGAACACTGAGAACTCCTGGTGGGAACAGACCGTTATACAACCAATTTCAAGATTCACCAGACAAAATCTAGCTAAACTGAAGACGTGCAAAACCCTACAAACCAGAGGTTCTGCTACTAGATACAAAATCGAGAAAGAGCTCTGATCCAGCTTGGTGCTCTGTGATGACCCAGATGGGTGGGATGGGAGTTAGGGGTGGAAGGGAGGTCTGAGAGGGAGGGGTGATAAGTATACATGTAGCTGACTCTCTTTACTGTACAGCAGAGACTAACACAACACTGCAAAGCAATTATACGCCAGTTTAAATAAAGAAAGAGTACTGATCCATATAGTTAAGTCATAGCAGAGCTGTTTATAACAAAGACAATTTGAAATAATCAAGTGCCCATAAATAAGAGAAGTGTATAAATTGATTGTGACGCATTCTTATAACGGAGTATTTCAGTACAGAGAAAGATGGGTAAAGCTCTGCAAACTAGAGCTACATCATGCTACACACCCCAGCCAACACTAATTTCACAAATCATGTTGATTCAAACATGCAAGTTGCAAAACACTACCTACAGTATGATACTATTGGTAAAATGTTTCAAAATATGCAATTGCAATAATATACTGCTTATATATAATCACATATAAAAAAATTTAAAGAAATACATGGGAACAAAATAATTTTAGGATAGGGGTTATCTCTATGAAGGAGAGAAAATTATATAAGGAGCTTCAACTGGACTGATAATACAGAGACTGGTGGAAATTATGTTTTTTTTCAATGTTCCAAATATTTCACAATAAATTTGAAAATAAAATTCTACATAGCTACAATGTAATACATACAGTTATCTAATGCAATATCATAGATGTATTTTTACTATGTGGAAAGATAACAGGACATTCATTATCAAGTAAAAATCAAATTTAAAAAGACATATTTTCTGTTGAAAAAAGATTCATAAATGGACATATAATTATTATTATATATTATACATTTAAAAAATTTAGAAGGATATACAACCAAAAAGTGAACAGTAGTTATCTTTTATAGATGAGTTTACTTTATAATTCTGCTTATTTCTATTTTCTAGTCTTTGGATAATAAATTATCACACTTGGGCAATAACATTAAATTTTTTAAAAATAAGATGCAATGGATTACATAAAATTCTATTATCAAATTTTAGAAACAAACTAAAACCACAATATTCCTATGGTGGTTTTCCATTTCTGTTTTATCCCAAATTTAGGTAAATCAATTGTTACTAAAATATAAAAGTGAATTTAACATATTTCTGACTAAAAATCAATTAAAAAATGTTATAAAACAATCTAGAAAAAGAAAAGAAAAATATATGCCTTGAGGTATTTAAAGAGTGGTCAAATCACAGGAAATGAACAAGATATAAAGTTCTTATACAAATACACACACACATACACACACACATTCACTACATTTTAATGGCTTAGTAAATAAACCTGAGTGCGGAATTTGGGCAACTTATGGCCACAGGGAACACCTGTACAAAATATTACATGAAAGTCAGTCAGGGCTTTCACCACTGACCATCAATATTAATATTACCTTTCGTTTCTCATCATCTGGATAAGTCCAATAAGAGATACAGTTTCCAGAAAGAACACACCATCTTCGATGCCAGGCACCAAAACCACTAACATCTTCAAATATGGTCTGAAAAAGTCAATGAAATACTGACTTTAGAAACCTGAGGATCAATTAAATGTTTTCTACACATTAAACTTCAGTATGTTGACATATGTCATACTTCAAAATTGACTTCCATGATTTTCTTTTCTTTTTTTTTAAAGTACTTAAGTTTATTTTTTTATTTTACTCTGTATCAAGACCAGAAATCTTGTTATTTCAATCTCAAGAGCAAAGTTAGTACAAATGACTCACCAGCTCCCTTTTGCATTNATGGACATATAATTATTATTATATATTATACATTTAAAAAATTTAGAAGGATATACAACCAAAAAGTGAACAGTAGTTATCTTTTATAGATGAGTTTACTTTATAATTCTGCTTATTTCTATTTTCTAGTCTTTGGATAATAAATTATCACACTTGGGCAATAACATTAAATTTTTTAAAAATAAGATGCAATGGATTACATAAAATTCTATTATCAAATTTTAGAAACAAACTAAAACCACAATATTCCTATGGTGGTTTTCCATTTCTGTTTTATCCCAAATTTAGGTAAATCAATTGTTACTAAAATATAAAAGTGAATTTAACATATTTCTGACTAAAAATCAATTAAAAAATGTTATAAAACAATCTAGAAAAAGAAAAGAAAAATATATGCCTTGAGGTATTTAAAGAGTGGTCAAATCACAGGAAATGAACAAGATATAAAGTTCTTATACAAATACACACACACATACACACACACATTCACTACATTTTAATGGCTTAGTAAATAAACCTGAGTGCGGAATTTGGGCAACTTATGGCCACAGGGAACACCTGTACAAAATATTACATGAAAGTCAGTCAGGGCTTTCACCACTGACCATCAATATTAATATTACCTTTCGTTTCTCATCATCTGGATAAGTCCAATAAGAGATACAGTTTCCAGAAAGAACACACCATCTTCGATGCCAGGCACCAAAACCACTAACATCTTCAAATATGGTCTGAAAAAGTCAATGAAATACTGACTTTAGAAACCTGAGGATCAATTAAATGTTTTCTACACATTAAACTTCAGTATGTTGACATATGTCATACTTCAAAATTGACTTCCATGATTTTCTTTTCTTTTTTTTTAAAGTACTTAAGTTTATTTTTTTATTTTACTCTGTATCAAGACCAGAAATCTTGTTATTTCAATCTCAAGAGCAAAGTTAGTACAAATGACTCACCAGCTCCCTTTTGCATTTACATTCACCTTTTACATTATAAAGGTAATAGAAAAGGAAAAATTTTATAGATAAAAATAATACCAAGTTATCATTACTCCCTACTAGAATCAGAGAAAAATAACAAGAGGACAGATTTTTCAATTTTATAGCCAGGGTAACTGAAGGCCAAGGAAATTAAATGACAATATACAATCACAAAGAACTGGAACCTTCTAGCTAATGCAGAATGTACTTTCTTGCTGCTCATCAGTACTGGCAGAGCTAGACTAGCACAATTTTAGAATCACTTAGAGTTTCACTGGTTGGTAGTCTCCTTCGATTCAGCTGTCCCTGGCACATCAGGAAAGGAAACTGCAGCAAGTAACTTTAATTTCAATTACTACCTCTGTTTTTAAATAGAGGTTAGAACTAATTAAAGGGCACAATTTAGACAGGGGACAGAAGTTATCTGTGGGAGTCCTGAGCAATTTTTTTTTTTACCACATTTTTGTAAGTGTGGATGCAATAAGAATGGGCTCTAGGATTCAAGACAGAGTTAAACTGAAAAGATATAACTCTAAACTACTTAAGAGCCCAGCTCAAAAGTTAAACAGGTCAGACCGTACAGGCAAATGAACCAGTTGGCGTAAGAGTCTATCAGGTGCTAAAGGTATCTAAAGCAAGATGTGGAAATATTATATTTACATTAAAGGAAAAGGTCAGTAAGCATACACTATGTTCAAGTCTGATATTTACAAAAACACTCTTCCAAGAATATCTAGTGCCATCTGCTGGATTTACATGTGTAAAAGCTACAAAGTCTGATTTATAGTCATCCTGGCATCTTGGACTTCCTGTCCAGTCTAGCTCTTCTTTCCGTACCCTTTGTCAGCACTACAAATTGGTCTGTGATATCTATCATACAGTTCAAACTCTTGCTTCACAAAGAAAACCAAAGCTATTAGACTTTCTTTACTTCTTGTACCCCCACAATCTTCTGTATATTCTACACATATACTTTTCTCCTCTGATAATGGAAAAAGTGTAATTCTGTACAAGATCATGAACCATGGCTTGGATCTTATTTGCTCTCACTCTCATGACTTTGTTCCATGCGTTATTCCTTAACCCTAGTGCAAGTTCCCCATTGCCTCTATCTTTACCCTCTTTGGCCCTATTAGAAGCTACCCATTTGAATTTACAGACACTCAACTCTCTTTAGTCCTAATAAAATGTGAACAAAATCCTTCTTTCACCCTACATACCTCTGCAAGTACCACATTCTTTTTACCCCACTGCAGCCAAACTTTGTTTCAAAGACCTTCTGCACCCTCATTCTTCATCTTCCATGCCCTTAATAACACATTTGCAATCTAGCTCCTGCTCTTGGCAAGACTAGAATGACCACTTCATAAATAAGTATAACAGTCTCCAATAAATCCTTACCTAACTTGATCACTCCTTCTTTCAGACTCTCTTCCCCTGGCAACCATGATACTAAATTATCCCTTGCCCGCCCTGCAGTCTTCTCTTCTTAGGTCTGTGGCTTAAATGTTAGTGTTCTCCTGGTTATTCAAGTCTGCCTGTACTTTGAATACTACCTCTTTGCTGCAGATTTCCAAACCTTCATCTCATCTAAAATGTCTACCTTGAGTACCAAACTCAAACCTCTGAAACATGTCTCTAGGCATTTAAACTTCAAGTAGTTTAAAACTTAAACCATTAAAACTTTCTCCTTTGGGTGGGGATTGACTGACAAAGGACATAAGGGAACTTTCTGGGACAGTATTCTGTATCTTAATAGAAATCTGGGTTACATAGATGTATGCCTGTATAAAAACTCAGGGGATGGATACTGAGGATTCAGGGGAACATGCTAATGTCCACGATATAGTTTGAAATTCTTCCCCCACAAATATATTTTCAGAACTTGCTAGAAGGATAGCTCAGTAGTAGGTACATGATAAAGCAAGGACAGTAAAAAATGTTAATGGCAAAACCTAGATGCTGGGTATGCAGGCATTCAAATTCTATCAACACTGCTGTATGTTTGCAATTTTCCACAATTAAATTTGGGGAAAAAACTTTCCATCACAAACACAAACACTTGTTCCTTCCCCAGGGTCCCTAATCTCAGTATAGTCACCCAATAAATTGTGCAAGGCAGGGATCTGGGTGACATTCTTAATTTTGCTTCTCCACCCCTAAAACCAAACCGCTAAGGTCTGCCCTTCCTCCTCCTGCATCCCTCTACAATGAGGCCTTCACTCCACCCAGACTGTCAGCCACTATCCCCTCTCTCAAGGAGTAATTCAGTCTCCTCGCCAGTCTTCTGAAGGTTCCCACTCCCCTGTCTACTTCCAAACAGCAGTCAGAACGACCTTCCTAAACTCCCAATTTGATGTCAGTCCTCTGCTTAAAATCCTATAAGAGCACCCCACTGGCTTCATGCTAAAGTCATTAAAAGGCTTTCAAACACTCGGTCTCATTTCTCCTAAATACACTTTCCCCCGCCCCAATCACTTGCCTCACTGCCCTTCCTCCACACACACATGCTGACTCTAAATGCGTCACTCTAAATACCTGCCGCTATCTAGATGTGTCGTGTTTTTCTCTGCTGGGGGTGAGAAAGGGAAGGGGCCTCCAGCCCATGGTACGTGCTTTTCCTTCATCTGGAGCACATCTCCCTCCTCTCTTCCCCTGGCTGACTTGTTCAGCTGCCAGTTTACCAGTTACTTCCAATAGCCTCCAGTAAGCCCTCCACACACGCCTGAGACATGTTGTCCCACCAGTTTGCACCCATGCTCTCTATGCTTTCTCCCATTACAGTGCTGCATTGTATTTCTCCCTATTAAACTACAAGTTTCTGAGTGGAGGCCTTATTTTTTGTGGCCCATTACATTCCAACACCAGCACAGTGATAGGCATATAGCAGTCATGCAACAAATCTTTACTGAGCCAGTTAATTGCTTAGTCACACAGACTTGCATTCCTATGGGAAACCAAGTCTATACTTCAAAAGATGGAAATATATATATATATAGATCCAGCGATGTTACTTACTAGAAAACCTCTTTCTTCCACACTTGAATTCACCTGACACTTTATTTTTAAATAAATATGACCTTCCAAAGGAGATAAAAAGGGCACCTGTGAGGAAAGAGAGCAAATTATTTGTAAAAGTTTTTCTTGATAAAACATGTTTAAATCATGAATAGCATGAATAGATAATATTATGCTTTGAAAACACGGTATTTTCTAAAGCTGGAATATAAAGTAGGTGGCCAAAAAGCCACTGGTTCCTTAGCAACAAATGCTTCTGAAGAATAAATTCATTCAACATAGAGCCTGATTAAAAACAGAACCCTAAGCCCCAAGTTAATGTGATAAAGAAAACACAGATTTAAGAAGACAACACATGTGTTTATCCATTCTCTATCAACAGAACATACTTAATAGAAGATGGGATAAACCAACTGCCATATTTAAACAGTATAATATTATTCAGCAATAAAGAACAGTGAACTACAGAATGGAAAAGCTAATCCTCAGATTCATATGGAATTGCAAGAGGCCCCAAATAACCAAAACAGTCTTCAAAATAGTACTTCCCAATTTCAAATCCAAAGCTACAGTAATCAGAACAGTGTGATTCTGGAATAAAGATAGACATACAGACCATAGGAATAGAACTGAGAGTCTAGAAATAAACCCACACATTGATAAACCCAGACTGATTTTCAACCAGGGTACCAAAAGCATTCAATGAGGAAAGAGCAGTATTTTCAACAAATGGTGCTAGGGAAACTGGACAGCCACATGCAAAAGAGTGAGGTTGGATCCCTACCTCATGTCACATACAAAAATTAACTCAAAATGGATCAATGACCTAAATATAAGGGCAAAAACCATACAATTCTTAGAAGAAAAACAGATGAGTAAATCTGCAGTGATCGTGGATTTGGCAGTGGTTCTCAAATATAATACCAAAAGCATGACCAACAAAAGAAACAATAGACAAACTTCATAAAAATGAAAATCTTTTCAGTATGAGGGTTCCTCAAAATATTAAAAACAGAACTATCATAAAATAAATCAACCCTACTTCTCAGAATTTATCCAAAAGAGTCAGAATACAAATTGCCAACAAACACATGAAAAAATGTTCAACATCAGTCTTCATTAGGTAAGAAGGGAGGCTCAAGAGGAAGGGGATATATGTACACTTATAACCGATTCAAGTTGTTGTACAACAGAAACCAACACAATATCGTAAAGCAATTATCCTCCAATTAAAATTTTCTTTAAAATAGTCATTAGATAATAATTGTTAGCTTGATGATGGTGCCAACACTAATGATGATGATGAAGATAAGGATGAATATTTTAATGGAAATCTCATGTTGCCATCGTGTCCAGAACCATTTAGTGAGGAATGATTAAAAAAGAATCTGATTCTTTCATTGGAAGCACATCGCTTTGAACCAAAATAAACATAAGCTAAATTACAAAACTAACAAGTTATTGAAAACAGATTTTTTTTTATTGNTAAGGATGAATATTTTAATGGAAATCTCATGTTGCCATCGTGTCCAGAACCATTTAGTGAGGAATGATTAAAAAAGAATCTGATTCTTTCATTGGAAGCACATCGCTTTGAACCAAAATAAACATAAGCTAAATTACAAAACTAACAAGTTATTGAAAATAGATTTTTTTTATTGCTTATTTTAAAGTTGAATCATTCTATACCCATAAAGTTTTTTCTTATTCTTTAGAAACAAATATGTTTCCGACGCTTATAATCCTAAAACTCATGCTACAGCTTTAACCGTGCTATGGTTGACCTGCATCCCCTCTCCATCCATCCCTTACCAAAATCACGTGTTGAAGTTCTGACTCCCCATACCACAAAATGCGACTATATTTGGAGATAGGGCCTTTAAAGAGGTCACTAAGGTTAAATTAGTTCATTAAGAGGGACTCTAAACCAATATGATTGTGTCCTTATAAAAAGAGGAAGATTTAGACACACAAAGAAAAGACCATGTGAAAGACACCTAAGACAGCTATCTACAAGCTAAGGAGAGAGAGTTCCAGAAGAACCTACCCCCTTCAAAGCCTAGATTTTGGACTTCTAGTCTGCAGAACTGTAAAAAAATAAACTGCTTCTTAAAAAAAAAAAAAAAAAAAAGAGCTGACCCCCAAGTAACAAAACCCCATCTCAGCTCCACTACTGATTATACTGTCTAAGAGACAAAAGGGTATTATCACCAGCTACTTCAGACTCTGCTGCTTTTTAATAACATAACATCTAGCCTACAGTTTAAAAGTTTTACAAGTCATGAAAAAGCAGGGAAAGGTGGCCTTTAATCAAAATAAAACAAATCCTATAAACAGCAGGTCCACAGATGATCTAGATGTTATAATTATAAGACAAGGAGATTTATATTTTGTTATGGAATTTAGAAGAAAAGGACAAAAATGGGTGAGAAAAGAGAGAATTTCGACAGAGAAATGGAAACTCTAAAGAATATATTAAAAAAAATTCCAATGGGAATTTCAGAATAAGAAATAAGTTGAAATTGAATAGGCTTTCATTGGATAGGCTTTACAGGAAACTGGGAACATTAGGAAAAAAGACATGAACTCAAAGACTGGTAAATAGAAATGATCCAAAATGAAACACAAAGGAAAAATCAATTATAAACAAACAAAAAAAGCAGGCTATAGATCTGTAGGAACATAATCAAGAGTCCAACATACAATTCATCTGGAGTCCTAGAAAGAATAAAAAACAAGGCAGAAGAAATATTTGATGAGATAATGGCTAAGCATTTGCCAAAACTTATAAAACATGAACCAGATAGCGCTCCATAAAGTTCATTAACTTAGTACGAAAAAGAAATGACCCAGCATGACAAAGAAAACCACACTTAGGTAGATTAGGGTCAAACTGTCTCAGATTTTAAAAATTTTAAATATTAACAGTGGAAAAGGGGAATTCCCTAGCAGTCCAGTGGTTAGGACTCAGTGCTTTCACTGCTGGGAGCCCAGGTTTGATCCCTGGTCAGGAAACTACAAGCTGCACTGGCACAGACAAAAAAATAAAAACAGGACTTTCTTAGTTGTCCAGTGATTAAGAATTTGCCTGCCAATGCAGGGGACAGGGATTCAGTCCCGTTGGGGAAGATTCTACATGCCTCAGAGCAACTAAGCCTGTAAGCTGCAACTACAGAGCCCATGTGATATTAACTACTAAAGCCCACACAGCTACAGCCCATACTCTGTAACAAGAGAAGCCACTGCAATAAGCCTACACACTGCAATGAAGAATACCCCCCGCTTGCCACAACTAGAGAAAGCCTGTGAGCAGCAATGGAGACCCACCAGAGCCAAATAAATAAAAATAAAGAGAATAAAAATTTTAAATAACAGAAAAGATAAGACTGATGGCTTACTGCTGATCAGAAACAAAATGAGAAAACAATAAAATGTCAATTTTAAAAGAATGGATGAGAGGAAAAAACCTGTCAGTCTAGCAGTCCTTCAGGAATGAAGACAATGTAAAGAAAGACATTTTTAGATAAAAGTTAGAGAATTCATTTCCAGCAGACTTATGCTATAATGAAATTAAAAAACAAAAAAACTTCTTCCTAAGAAGGCAATAATCCCACATGGAAGTCTGACTCTACAAAATGAATGAAGAACATAACAACTGATAAATAAAAATGATAATACTTTTAAATTTCCTTTAAAAATTGATTGAAAAAATAACAGTGCACTGGGGTTTATAACAAGGGTAGAAGTAAAATATAATGGGATGGACAAATGCAAGGTTCTAACAGTTGCAAGGTACATAAAGTGTAATTGTATTTCAAGGTAGACGGTAGTGACAGTAATAGGCTAAAGGTGCATATTGCAATTCTCAATAATAACTGAAAAACAATACAGGGAGGTACAGCTAAAAAGCCAACAGAAAAGAAAAATGATTACCAAAATACTCAGAAGCAGTCAAGAGAGGAAAAACAAATGAACAAAGAACAGTTGCTCCAGAGCAAAAAAGCATGATTATGTTTCAATACTTTAGTTACAAAAACAGGCTGCTGAACTTTAGTTAATAATATATCAATATCAGTTCATTAACTATGACAAAAGTAACTTTTGTAAAAAAAAAAAAAAAAAAAAAAAGGCCAAGAGCCAGATTTAGCCTGTAGTGTAAGTATGCCTGCTTTGTAATAGAATAAACTCAACCCTAACAGTATTACATTAAATATAAATGTATCAAACACTCTAACGAAAAGACAAAAAATCATTTTAACAATAACAAACCATGACCATAAAATATGCTCATGAGACATAAATTTGACATATATGAACACAGACAAGTTAAGAATAAGGAATGGAAAAAGAGGGTATTCCCGAGTGGTCCAGGGGTTAGGCTCCACGCTTCCACTGCAGGGGGCACGGGTGTGATCCCTGGTTGGGGAACTAAGACCCCACATGCCACATGGCATGGCCAGGAAAAATTAAAAAGAACGGAAAAAGATATACCATACAAACAGTAATCATAAGAAAGCTGATGTAATTCTATTAATAACAAACAAAATAGACCTTAAAGATGACTTCCTTAAAGTGTTAACAATTCATCAAGAAGAGATGATAATCTTAAGTGTCTATGTATCCAGTAGCATAGCTTTAAAAAACATGGAGCATAAACTGAGAAACAAAACTAAGTGACTAAATTGAGACTCTGTTGCTTTTACTGCTTGGAAGTTTGAGGGATTGATATTTTCTTGCAAATAAAATCACGCTTTCTATCTTGTATGAAAATATTCACATAAATATTTTAAATAAATCATTCTCACTAGTATATTAATATTTAGCAAAGAGACCTCAGGCCAAAAGTATCTTTTAAATAATAAAAGAGCTTAAGTGTATGTGATAATATAAAATAATTTTGAATTTAAAGATTACAAATACAAGAAAAATTCAATTGGAGAAACTGTCATTAGAATAAAACGGTAACATTCACATATTTAAAGTGATATTGACTTCTGGGTCAAGATAGAAAGGGGAATGATTAACTGTCATTCCTGCTGCCCAGTGAAAAAGAATGACACTCTGGTTGGAATAATCATAGTTCAGTCTCAATTTGAAAGTTTTGACTGGAAGGTTAGTTTATAAAAATGTACTCCTCTACCCTAATAAGAATAAAAAGGGAAAATTCTTGACCAAAAAGTATAGATTTCAACAGACTAATTTCATAAAATAAACTTTCAACTTTCTGAACTTTAAAGGCATCTATAATGTAATTCTACAATGCTAATCAGGGTCAAGACGTCATATGCCTCATTAACTGCATTAGTTATAGATTCCATTACCATTTTCTTTTCCATGTTGTCAGTGTTAAGCTCTTAGCCTCTCAATGCTAATTAACAGAATTCTACTATTTAGCCAAGAGAATGCTCCTGTAAAAAGAATCTCAGAAAGATGAGAAGAAAATGTGAAAAGCTGTGAAAAGTAGACAATATTCTTGGTGAGAAGCTTGTCCTGAAGTGAACTGAGAATATTCACAGACATCAATGTTACTACGTCCTATCAAGTATAGAGACGTGAAANACATAAAAAAAAAAAAAATTAAAAAAAAAAAAAAAAAAAAAAAAAAGGCCAAGAGCCAGATTTAGCCTGTAGTGTAAGTATGCCTGCTTTGTAATAGAATAAACTCAACCCTAACAGTATTACATTAAATATAAATGTATCAAACACTCTAACGAAAAGACAAAAAATCATTTTAACAATAACAAACCATGACCATAAAATATGCTTATGAGACATAAATTTGACATATATGAACACAGACAAGTTAAGAATAAGGAATGGAAAAAGAGGGTATTCCCGAGTGGTCCAGGGGTTAGGCTCCACGCTTCCACTGCAGGGGGCACGGGTGTGATCCCTGGTTGGGGAACTAAGACCCCACATGCCACATGGCATGGCCAGGAAAAATTAAAAAGAACGGAAAAAGATATACCATACAAACAGTAATCATAAGAAAGCTGATGTAATTCTATTAATAACAAACAAAATAGACCTTAAAGATGACTTCCTTAAAGTGTTAACAATTCATCAAGAAGAGATGATAATCTTAAGTGTCTATGTATCCAGTAGCATAGCTTTAAAAAACATGGAGCATAAACTGAGAAACAAAACTAAGTGACTAAATTGAGACTCTGTTGCTTTTACTGCTTGGAAGTTTGAGGGATTGATATTTTCTTGCAAATAAAATCACGCTTTCTATCTTGTATGAAAATATTCACATAAATATTTTAAATAAATCATTCTCACTAGTATATTAATATTTAGCAAAGAGACCTCAGGCCAAAAGTATCTTTTAAATAATAAAAGAGCTTAAGTGTATGTGATAATATAAAATAATTTTGAATTTAAAGATTACAAATACAAGAAAAATTCAATTGGAGAAACTGTCATTAGAATAAAACGGTAACATTCACATATTTAAAGTGATATTGACTTCTGGGTCAAGATAGAAAGGGGAATGATTAACTGTCATTCCTGCTGCCCAGTGAAAAAGAATGACACTCTGGTTGGAATAATCATAGTTCAGTCTCAATTTGAAAGTTTTGACTGGAAGGTTAGTTTATAAAAATGTACTCCTCTACCCTAATAAAGATAAAAAGGGAAAATTCTTGACCAAAAAGTATAGATTTCAACAGACTAATTTCATAAAATAAACTTTCAACTTTCTAAACTTTAAAGGCATCTATAATGTAATTCTACAATGCTAATCAGGGTCAAGACGTCATATGCCTCATTAACTGCATTAGTTATAGATTCCATTACCATTTTCTTTTCCATGTTGTCAGTGTTAAGCTCTTAGCCTCTCAATGCTAATTAACAGAATTCTACTATTTAGCCAAGAGAATGCTCCTGTAAAAAGAATCTCAGAAAGATGAGAAGAAAATGTGAAAAGCTGTGAAAAGTAGACAATATTCTTGGTGAGAAGCTTGTCCTGAAGTGAACTGAGAATATTCACAGACATCAATGTTACTACGTCCTATCAAGTATAGAGACGTGAAAATGTGTGATCGTATTCGGTTTTCTTTTTAATAAAAAGGGTCTTCTAAAATTATCAACACCTCAAGGATTACTATTAAGAGGTGTAGAATGTACTCTATAATCAGGGTTACTTTGTAATTTTTTATACACCGAGATACTTCTGAGTGAGAATAATTATACTTGTTAAATAATCACACCAGGCCAACAGGTATAAACCAGGATAGCTTCCCACACACCAGAATACCTAATCACTCTTCCTACAACTTCAAAATTCTACAATGCTAGTCAGTTGCTCTACTTTACAGTTTTTTGTCCTAATACTATTTAAACTGACATCTCTATTTCCTGGGAGGTACATATATCTATGAGATTTCTTTAAGTCAGAAGATGAATTGTGGGATATCCTTTACCCTTCATCCATAAAAGCACAGTAAAACCTATGACTATTCTGGATTCTCTATTCAAAGAAAGGATCTGAAAGTGTGATTCACTGAGTTTCATAATTTAAATTCCAGAATGCCAGTCTCTACATCAGATATCTATAACCTCAAATAAGAAAAGTGAAGTCGCTCAGTCGTGTCCGACTCTTTGCGACCCCATGGACTGTAGACCACCAGGCTTCTCCGTCCGTGGGATTTTCTAGGCAAGAATACTAGAGTGGGTTGCCGTTTCCTTCTCCAGGGGATCTTCCCCACCCAGGGATCAAACCTGGGTCTCCCACGTTACAGGCAGATGCTTTACCGATGGAGCCACCAAGGAATTCATTATTAGTACTATCCTGTATCTGTAGAGCCAACAGTCTGACTAACCCCAAAAGAAACTGCATTCTGAAGGGGATCTCAGGGACAGTGTCACTGTCACTACTGGTCAAGACAACAGTAAAATAAGCAAAACGCTCCCTTGCACTAATGGTCTCTGGGAGCACACAGGAGACTTCTTTACTCTCTTAAATTTAATCAAATAGGTTATTATGTGTATACAGAAGGTCATCCATTTTCCCCACCAATTTAAAGAGCATCTAAACTTAACTATCTCATTCTCCTACATCAACTATAAGATATGAGAACAAATATTTCCTCCCCCTGCCATTCAAAAAAGCATACTTGTGACAAATTTTACATCTATATTGTATTTGAGTCAGGAAGAGACGTCACAGTACTGAACACAAACCAATTAAACTGAGTGATTTTACATTCACATCATGTGGTAGGATACTTTAGCTATAATTACAAAAAAAATCATTAAGAGAATGAACATATCACAATTTATTTTTAGTTTGTGTGACACTAAAATGGCAATGAAAAAATTTTTTAGAGAGCAGTCTATATTTAACATGTCATTGAAATCTTTTTCATTTTAGAGATTAATGAAACTGTACATACATAGAAATTGGCTATATGACAACACTGAGTAAGGAATACAGTTCATAGAACTCCAGTTCTTATGTTTCCCTAATTTGCAAATCTTGTTTGAAGAACTTTAAAGAAAATAAAAAACATACCCAGTAGTTTGCAAATTAGCATTTCTATATACACCCACAAAATGCTTGTGATTGATCGTCACAGGGATATTAAAAATTCAAAAAAAAGACCTTCTAAAGTATATGATTATATTTAGAATAATTTTAGCATTAAATGAATTTTAATTTTAAAGTTAATAAACAGCATCATCTACATAGCAACATACCTATTTGCCAATTAAGACCATAAAAGTTTTCTACTTTTAATTAAAACATCACCAATAGGTCTTTCAATAGGTAGGAAGTCAACAATATTGAGTAAATTTTAATTTTAGGATAGATACTAAATTTGGCATTTTGGTACCCAGAAAATCAATGTTGAAGTGACCACAGAATCTTAAAGAATCGTAACATGAAAAAAAAGAATACAAGAGAAAAGCCCAAATACCAAACATGCATGAAAAAAAACTAGAGAACTTTTAAAGAAAGCCTTAAAGAATTATGAGAGTAAAGAAAAAGATGCCCAAGGGTCCAAATAAAGCATAATTAACATAATGTCCTTAATTATTCAAAATAACCAAGAAGACATGAGAGTGGTTAGTAAAACAAAAATATAAGGGCCAAAAATTAAGGACCAATTTTTAAGCTTATTAGTTTCAAGCAAAGAAAATGTGGCAACCTTTTCCTGGAACATATAGCCCAGTAGCTCTCGCTCTTTTACATCATAATTTATCTAAAACAAACAAAATAAAAGACAAAGAGAAAAAAGACCCAGAATCACTCAATCTGTTAATCTAGCTGAATTACTAAATTAAAAGTTACGTGGATTTTTTTTTTTTAAACATCTCTATATTCTGACCACAGAAAGTTCTTATAGCTTTTTTAAATAGTCTGTATTATACAGCAGGAGCCAACCCTAGGACTGAAGTTTGCCTCTACTTCTCTTACCACTTAAAATGGTCTTGTTTGCTATTAAAATTTAGTCCTTGTGTGGTAAAAAGCTCTTAATAGTTATATTACCAAGATTTAAACTATGAAGTCTTAAACTTGGAGAGTAAAGTACGGGAAAGAAATCCCTTAGATTCATGAGTACTTTTCCAAGAAATTAACTTATCTTTCCCTGTTTTGTAAAACTAAATATTAAAAAATGTGAATCATGTCAAAATATTGGTTTTAAATGAGAAGATACTGTTTTAAAACTGTGAGCTTAACATCTATATGCAAGCAGCAATACTTTCTTAGTCAGAATTGACATTTAGAATGAACTAATATATACCGCTTTGAAGACTTAATTATTAAGATACAGGAAGAAATACTTCCAACATCAAAAAACATATCACGCCTATAAACCTATATCCAATTAACATACACAATTCTAAGAGCATATACATTTAGCCAAAGATTTCAAATACTTGAAATGGGACATTTCCATTGCCCTAACTTTTCTGTAAATAAATAAATAAATTTGGATTACCCTGTCCAGAGCAAATTTTGTGTTTCCTACTGAAGATAATGACAGAGTGTAAGATCCAACAAGGGCAAAGTTGCTGGTCCGCACAGCATTAAGACTGGCCATAACTAAAGAAAAATAAAACAAAGTTTAGTTCAGAGTGACTTTGGTACATATAAAATAACAATTCTGCACCCCACCCTAATAGAATGAAATTAAACTGCCACAGGGCGGGGGTGGGGAACAACATTGCTTCATTTTCCTTTATTACTAATATGGGGGCAAGGCAGGGGGACTAAAACATCAACATGTTTCCTAATAAAAGTAAACTGCTAAGTATTTATATTTAACTTAAATGAGGTACGAGCACTCCTTAACATTTAAGGCAGATGTTTATAAAGATACAGAATCTAAAAATATGTACGTAAAAAGCAACTTTCTTATAAGAGACATGAAAGGACTTTATTGCTATAGTCTAGGATGACATAATGAACAGCAGGACTTTATCTGCATGGTTCTTCTCAGCTATTCTCTTATGCCAAGAAGCAGAGATCAAAAGTCCAAAGATGAGGGAAACCCAACCCTAACCCTCTTTGGAAAATTTTGGCCTAAAGTGTTACTCTGGACAAGTCTTTCCTGGCTTACTGGCACCCCAGTTCCCAGCGAACAAGAAAGATGTTTTTCTGACATGATACAATTGTCATGATCAGTAGTTAAAAGAGTTAAACTCCACAGTGTGAACAGCATAAAATAAATCTACAGAACAAGAGCAGCTATGTTGAAGAGTAATGCTACTTGCTGCAGCTGTAAAGTGACTAGGTATCCTATGTGTAGTGCCTGCCAGAGTCTGAATGATGTGCAGTTTTGGTGGCCTGTGGTGGTTTCTGACAGCAGACTATTCTGGATAGTAATCTTATAGGTTACTAAGAAAATATTATTCAAAAGAGACTAAAGTAGATACTTATAAATCAAGAGGGTTACACGATTAGGTATTCAATTGCTTAGTTTTTTTCCCTTATTCTAGTGTTTCAAATAGTTCAAGATCTACCCACCTGAAGAATGAAGGGTGCTTTTCTAAAAAAAAAAAAGGCATGAAGAAGAACATGTTATTTTCTTTATATGATACAAAGATTTAAATAGTAAGTACAAAATTCTTTAACACTGCAAGGACTATATTTCAGAAAACATTATTTTTTCCTTTTAGGATAATTTAAAGATTTCCAAAGCACTAAGGGTGTAGAAATGGTTAGTTTTAGTTACTCAGTTGTGTCCGACTCTTTGTGACCCCATGTACTATAGCTCGCCAGACTCGTCTATCTATGGAATCTCAAGGCAAGAATACTGGTGTGGTAGCCTTTCCCTTCTCCAAGGGATCTTTCTGATTCAGGAATAGACCCCACATATCCCAAATTGAGGGCAGTATTGTGGAAGGTGAAGATTTTTGAAGGAACTTCAATTTTTTGAAAATTCTACTTACAGTGGTTACCGATGTGAGAAGTCGTTTAGGAGTAATAGCCTGTAAAAAAGATAACTTAGTATAGTTCCTATTAAACATTACGATTCGGAACTTAAAACTAACTAAATTTGAGGTTCTCCCACACAGAAAATAATTCTTAAATATCAATACATTTTGCCTGAGTCCTTTATTAAGGTTTGTCCTCATACTGTTATTCCTTTTTCATTAAAGCTAAATAAAATGATTTTAAATGATGATTTACAAAAAGAACAAAAGAGCAAAGGCTAGGAAGGACAGAAACTAAGTTGTTTCTATTCCATATGCCTGTAGCAATCACATCATTCTTAAGTATTGGTTAGAGGAGTTTGTAAGACAAAAGTTCAGAGGAAAAGCTTGAGAAAAGTTTAAAGAGATTCTCTGATGGCTCAGTCAATAAAGAATTTGCCTGCAATGTGGGAGACTTGGGTTTGATCCCAGGGTTGGGAAGATCCCCTGTAGGAGCACATAGCAGCCTACTCGAGTATTCTTGCCTGGAGAATTCCATGGACAGAGGAGCCTGGCAGGCTGCAGTCCATGAAGCTGCAAAGAGTCAGACACAACTGAGCGACTAGGCATAGCACATTATAAAGTTAGTTGTCAAGTAGATATAGAGAAAATACAATTTCTAGCCTGAGTGTATCAGTAGTTTATAATTAGGGTTATGGTCACTCACTGTAAGTTTATTCTCAGTATTCATATCTAATAAATGCAGTAACTAGAAATCTGAGGCATAAAAATGACCCAAGAGCCTGATAATTCTTTAAAAATATACATTATTTTTAACTGACATTATGTCTCATACTTCTGATTATATTTTTACTGGGTTTCTTTCATTCTTACCTTTGACTTGTATGCTTTTTTCTTCTTATCAGGGCCTGAGGGATCTTTCCTTTGTACCTACATACAAATTAAAGCAGAATTTAAGTTAAAATCTGATTCCTTTAAGAAAAACACACCATTAGTAATTTTAGAAAGCTGTAACTGCTTACTAGGCTGTAAACTTCAATATTTATTTCAAAGTCATTGGACACATCTTGCCTGGAAAAATAAAAATATCAAATTATGCCATTAAAAATGATGCCATAAATACTGTTACAAGACTGAGAGTAAAGGAATTCACTATATTTTAAAACTAAAGACAATAGTTATAAATTATTAAAGAATATAAAAATGGTAAGAACAGTTCATTTTTTCCCTATATACCAGTCAAACATTTTCTTCAGTTTTTACAACTCAAGATCTTAAATAATAAAAATAACTTTTTTTCTAAATTGGATTTTGACTCTACTTTGACTAAATACAAATGTCTTACACAGACTGAATGTTAAGTACATTCATAGATTTAAAGCATATATTAAAAAATTGTGGTCCAGACTCTGTGTGTGTGTGTGTGTGTGTGTGTGTGTGTGTGTGTGTGTGTGTGTCTGTGTGTGTGTGTGTCTGTGTAGTAAATATATATGTTAAAACACTTCAAAATATCAAATACTTGTAGACACACAGAAGAAATATGCTAGTCAACGGAAGATCAGAAACATGAGTTAAATCAAGAAATTGAAAAATGAGATATTTGTCCATATAAAAATAACATACAGATTACATTTCAAAGATTATGAATTCTACCTGTATGCTTAGACTATCTTAATTCTATTAAAAGAAAAACATGTTTCAACCACCAAAAGCCTAATTTACTTACAAAGTAAATGTAGTAGTGAATGTTAGAGCATCACCGTTAAGAGAATTTGAAGTACTTGCTAATGGTGTGGCTACCATATTTTCAGCTCCTGCTTTTAGTATAATTAAGAAATAGTGACTTGCTGCATCTGCAAGAAATAATTACATTATCTAATAAGCACAAGCAGAATCAGATTTAGCTAATCAGCACTGTGGAAGATCAAATGACTAAAGTAATACTGCAACTGATCTATATAAAATTTACTTAAAATTTCCTGAAGTCAATTTTCCAGACACAAAAAGACAAGACATAAGCGGACAGACATATACCTGGAATAGCATCATCAAGATATCTTCCTAATATGTAAACTGAAAAAACTTCACTACACATTCCTCAATTTCTGCTGACTTTAAATTTTAGCAATTGACCTGAAATTCTTCAGCTAATAGTATATATCTCAAAAGGGTATATTATGGCTTGTTATTTCAAAACTGAAATTAAAACACTATATTTCTGTGAAAGTTACCACCTTGTTCTATTTTTCAGATACTGGTGCCATAACCTCCTCTATCCACCTTGTTTAAATATCATTTTAAGTAGAATACATAGCTTAGAAAAGTTTACTCAATCTAGAGGGTTAAACAAAATAAAATTTCAATAGACGTCTCTATACTACCGTGCTCTTAACTCCTACAATCAGTAATTCGGGATTCAAAAAACAGATTTCCATAACGGAGTGAATTTTAAATAGAACAGAGTAAGTAAAATAAGTTATTTTAGATGCCCAATACTTTCCACAAAAAAATTAATGAATGTGAAATGGTCTGTTGTGTCAGAATAACTCACCTTGGTAATTTATGTTCAGTATTATGTTTAACAAGCCCTACTTTTCAGTTAGAGCCATTTGTGTTATTCTGTAATCAGGAAGATCATATAAAAAATTTGTCCTTGGTTATTTTTAGATACATATTTAAATAAAAGGAACTCAAGGCCTAAGATATACAAGTCTTGCTTCTTTCCGGATGCTCTACTTGTTCCCATTTGCACAATCCCAACCTAGGTGACATTCATAATTTAACATGTGATTTAGAAGTGACAAAATAAAGATCACCATACCTGGTTTCTGAGCTGTACTGCAGACAAAATCTGCTTTTAGAGGCAAGCGGATTTCTGACAAAGTAATTGATCCTCTGGAAGGGACAAATTCACTTTGGGATATGGGACCCGCCTTATTCTTCCTCTGAGGCCCTTCATTCTTCAATTTATTCAACTCATCAATCAAAAGTGTTCTCTTCTCAGCTGTGTAGAAATATGCAAGTTAATATTTCAAATATTAAAACTGCAATTGCTTCTAAATGAAGCCAGTGCAAGAAATGAAATGAAACCACATGCACTCATGTGGCAACTGTACCCAGCACCAAAGACAAAATCTGTAACTCTTCCTTCATATAAACAGGTGATAGGTAGTTAGGTAAAACCTTGATCACCCATCTGTTCACAAAATGCTCAATACTTCAACTCTTGNAAATGAAGCCAGTGCAAGAAATGAAATGAAACCACATGCACTCATGTGGCAACTGTACCCAGCACCAAAGACAAAATCCGTAACTCTTCCTTCATATAAACAGGTGATAGGTAGTTAGGTAAAACCTTGATCACCCATCTGTTCACAAAATGCTCAATACTTCAACTCTTGGTCAGTTTTCTTGTACGGTTAATTTCTCCATCCTAACGTGCCCTGTCATCCTTCATCATACATACACAACAAAATTCATATACTTGTTTTTAGCTAAACATACAGAGATAGTGTGTATGTATAAATATACTCATATATTCATTATCAGCACACTCTACAACATTTCTTCAGATGTACTCCAGATTCTTTCACCCTTTCATGTAAACTATGCCTTATTTTACATGAAAAGTTTTCACAAACCTCATTAAAAAAAAAAAAATTAAAAACAGATCGGCTGAAACAGACTATCAAAAAAAGCCCTTTCTCTAGAATTAGAAATTTCTGAATATACTAGACAAAATGAGCTTTTCCTGCTGTGAAATTGTATTGGAATTGTTTTGGGTGTATCACACATACTTGCTACTAGAAGAAGTCTTTCTGCCTCAGCTTCTTCCAGTGACCCTTTTCCATGTTCTTCATCAACGCAACAGTTAAGAGCCTGGCTAGCCTGATAGATCACTGTCTGCTGCAAGTTTATTTCATTATTGAGTTCCTAGTGAAACCAATGAGAGGAGAAAAAAAATTCACATTGAATCACGATTTTTACTTTATTTAAGCTTTATTTATAATTTATCCAATTAGGTAATTTCTAAAATCTCCAGAGAGGAAAGTAAAAATGTTAATTTCACTGTTCAAGTTTCTAGACTACGCACCAGAAACATTTAACATATCTTTTTCATTATGGCTTATCATAGGATATTGATCATAGTTCCCTGTGCTATACAATATATCATATTAAATATAGTTCTCTATGCTATACTACTTAGGGCCTCCCAGGTGATGTCAGTGATAAAGAACCAGCCTGCCAATGCAGGAGACATAAGAGATGTGGGCTCGATCCCTGGGTCAGGAAGTTCCCCGGAGGAGGAAATGGCAACCCACTCCAGTATTCTTGACTAGAGAATCCCAGGGACAGAGCAGTCTGGTGGACTGTGGTCCATGGGGGTCACAAAAGAGTTGGACACAACTGAAGCTACTGAGCAAGCATGCATGCTATATAGTAGGACTTGGCTGTTTATATCCCTTCTATCTGTAACAGTTTGCATCTGCTAATCAAATTCCCAATCCATTCCTCCCCCTCGGCAACTATAAGTCTGTTCTCTATATCTTTGAGTCAGTTTCTTCCACATAGATGAGTTCATCTGCGTATGACAAACATTCTTAAAAGTAAATATTTCAGTAATATCAAACAAGCTTTCAACTTTTCCAGTAAAGAGGACTTTTCTCAGACTGAATTCAGGACTGAGTTCCTGAGGCCCTGCAAGCCAGACACTAATCCCTAGTCCTGGATACAGAGATGAATACGACAGGGTCCTTGTCCTCAAGAAGCTCACCGTCTCAAGGTGTTGATATTCCAAATCCCCTTTCCAGTGAAGCACGTACCTGCATCTTCTGTTTGATGTTAACCTGACAAGGAAAACCATTCTTTTTTTCTTCCAATTTTGAAGTAACATCTTCCTTCCGAACAATCACTTGCTTTATAGAAGGGCGGTCTGTTTCTTTGACTCTTTGAGATCTATATGCATCAATGCTTCAGGAAATAAGTTACAGTCCATTAAAAATCCAGCAACACACTAAGCACTACGCTTTATCGAACGTATCAGCAGAGTATGATATTGCAAAGTACCAGCAGAACACTTCACTAGAATGGAAAATGCTACTGAGTGAAAGAAGGTGACCAAAGCTATTTTAAAGTTTTATGAAGATTAACATTAATAACATTATAATTACAAATAACAAAACTTCTTATTTTAACCTAAACCATGATGCTTAGTGACTGAATGTCTTCCAAGATATTCTCACCTATAAGGAAGATCATGATCTTCAGAACCAATGCTATCACCAGATTCAGCTCGAGGGACACGGGTTCTTTGGAATTTTCCTGGCTTTGGACTTTCATCACTGATGCTGGTGTCTTTCACTTCCCATCTAGGTGAAGAAACTAAATTCTGTAGGAAGGCACATCAGATATTAGATTTTATGGATGACATGGATTCTAAATGAGAAATCTGAGGAATTGAATGCCTTCTCTATTACCAGAAAATAAATATCCAAAAAGTTGACCGATTTATCATAAAAACAAGACAAACTATGTTCCTAAAAAGCATATGAATAAAAACTCAAAGACAGCTGAAGCCTACACTTGTAACTCTTTTTAAAAAAATATTTCTAATTGAATCAACTTCCAAAAAAGCTGCAGTTATTCAGTTCAGAGTGATAGCTAATAAATGTTAGTTATCTATCTTGTACTAAATACTGATATTCTAATACAATTTAGTATGCACTTCAACNTACACTTGTAACTCTTTTTAAAAAAATATTTCTAATTGAATCAACTTCCAAAAAAGCTGCAGTTATTCAGTTCAGAGTGATAGCTAATAAATGTTAGTTATCTATCTTGTACTAAATACTGATATTCTAATACAATTTAGTATGCACTTCAACTTCATGATGGAGGTATTATTTTTAACCTAATTTAACATTTAATTTGGCCACCTTGTGCAAAGAAAGAGTTGACTCATTGGAAAAGGCTCTGATGCTGGGAGGGATTGGGGGCAGGAAGAGAAGGGGACAACAGAGGATGAGATGGCTGGATGGCATCACTGACTCGATGGATGTGAGTCTGAGTGAACCCCGGGAGCTGGTGATGGACAAGGAGACCTGGCGAGTTGGACACAACTGAGCAACTGAACTGAATTGAACACTTAATTGCGACAAAAAGGTTACATACCCTGACCAGTAAACACCAGTACATGGCAGAGCCAGGATATGAGCCCAAGTAGCTGGCTTTTTAAGCCATGTTACAGTTTGGATTTCATCTGATGCCAACAGGAAACCAATGAAGAGTTTTAGGATCTCTTCTAAGAGAATTAACATCAAGTTTGCAAAATATCCCTGGCTATAATATAGCATGCCAAATCCCCAGGTACCAAACTAAACCAAAAACAGATCCTAATTCTACTTAGTTTCTTTACGTCCTGGGCCTACTTACGTTTGGTCCTGTCTTACCTCTGGACTCACCACACCAACTGTCTGTGCTAAAGGAGCAAGCAAAGACATCGAGGAGATATTCAGTGCGTCTTCCTGGTCTTCGCTGCTGTCTGCATCTGCTTGACCCATCTCCTCCTGGATCTTTTCCACATCCAGCCCACCTTCCTCTAGGACATCACTGAAGATGTCATTAATTACTTTTGAACTATTGATATCATCATCATCCACGCTCATCTCAATTTCACGTACCACTTCTGAAAAATATTTCAACAGGTGAACACTGTGATTCAGACCTTCAAGAATTAAAGGGATAACAGAGAAGACTTAATATTCATATGCTTACTCAATAAATAGGGGGGGGGAAAAGGCCCTAAGAAAATGTTTCTCCTACACAAACAAAACAAAAAGAGAATACTGCTATAATGTTCCAATAACATTTTCTAAGTAATGAAGGTAGGAATGATTAAAAGATGATTCAGTGCCACAGGTTTAAGATAATTAAGGACTCCAACTGCAAGATAATAGCCAAAAGCTTCAGATTTACAAAATATACTCTTTCAAATAATTCCCCTTCTCTTGCTGAGAACTATCTTTTCACACTGTAGTCAATAACAGGACAATAATAATATCACAAATAAGGGCAGGGTTCACAAATAAACTTCAAGGGCACTGATTTCTTCCAACTGTACATGCAGAGTGTGGAAGGGTAGCACATTTCCTTTCCCTATGAAAGTAAGTGACAACCTTAATCACATTTTCACAGGGCATGGGACCTAAAGATAACTGTTAACAGTACAGTATTTTGCAAAAGCAAGAATATTTCCTATTTTTTTAAAAAAAGGGGTATTATAAAATCACAAGACATTTTGAAATATAGAACTCTACATATCTGAATATGAGAATACTAATTCTCCTAGCATATCCAGAGTTAATAAGAAACAAAGAATGAAAACCAACCAGTCTGCTGTTCAACCTTTGGTTCTGATGTCACTTTTAAGGATTTGTCCTCTTCTAAAAACAGTGTTATTTTCAAAGGGCTAGACTTCGTCATTTCACGTTCAGTAAAATCTAAAAAAATAGGAAAAACAATTTGAATATATATAAAAACTTAGAATTGTTCAGTAAAAGACTCTTAATGCAATTCCTATCAAACTCCCAACAGTGCTTTTTGGAGAAATAGAAAGTCTGTCCTAATTTTCTTATGGAACTTCAAGAACCTCTGAATATCTAAAACAATTTTGACAGAGAACAAAGTTAAAAGACTGACACTTGCTCATTTCAAAATATATTATAAAGCTATAATAATCAATACAGTATGGTACCAACATAAAGCTAGACATATAGACAAACGGAAAAGAACAGAGAGCCCAAAAAGAAAATTTCAAATATATGGTCAAAGCTGCCATGATAATTCAATGAAGAAAATACAAATGTTAGAAAAACTGGATAGCTACATGCAAGGAATTAAGTTAGACTTTTATCTGATGCCATATATAAAAGTCAACTCAAAACAGATTAAAGACTTAATAAGACTCAAAACTACAAAACTCCCAGAAGAAAATAGAGGGAAACCTTTAGGACACTGGATTTGGTGATTTCCTGTGTATAACACAAAAAGCACAGACAACAGAAGAGAAGCAAAAATAGACAAATGGGACTACACCAAACTGAAAAACTTTTGTGGCAAGCAGGGCACAGTAGGGGTAGGGATAAAGAGGTACAAACAACTATGTATAAAATAAATAAGTTACAAGGATATGTTGTCCAACATATGGAACAATATTTTATAACTAAAATGGAGTATAATATATAAATGTTTAATCATTGTACACCTGAAACTAAGATAATACTGTAAATCAGTTAGTTCATTTCAGTTGCTCAGTCATGTCCAACTCTTCCTGACCCCATGAATCGCAGCACGCCAGGCCTCCCTATCCATCACCAACTCCCGGAGTTCACTCAGACTCACGCCCATCAAGTCAGTGATGTTATCCAGCCATCTCATCCTCTGTTGTCCCCTTTTCTTCCTGCCCCCAATCCTTCCCAGCATCAGGGTCTTTTCCGATGAGTCAACTCTTTGCATGAGGTGGCCAAAGTATTGGAGCTTCAGCTTCAGCATCAGTCCTTCCAATGAACACCCAGGACTGATCTCCTTTAGGATGGACTGGTTCAATCTCCTTGCAGTCCAAGGGACTCAAGAGTCTTCTCCAACACCATCAGTTCTTCAGCGCTCAGCCTTCTTCACAGTCCAACTCTCACATCCGTACATGACCATCAGAAAAACTATAGCCTTGACTAGACAGACCTTTGTTGGCAAAGTAATGTCTCTGCTTTTTAATATGCTATCTAGCTTTCTGCCATAAGGGTGGTGTCATCTGCATATCTGAGGTTATTGATATTTCTCCCGGAAATCTTGATTCCAGCTTGTGTTTCTTCCAGCGCAGCATTTCTCATGATGTACTCTGCATATAAGTTAAATAAGCAGGGTGACAATATACAGCCTTGACATACTCCTTTTCCTATTTGGAACCAGTCCGTTGTTTCATGTCCAGTTCTAACTGTTGCTTCCTGACCTGCATATAGGTTTCTCAAGAGGCAGTTCAGGTGGTCTGGTATTCCCATCTCTTGAAGAATTTTCCACAGTGTATTGTGATCCACACAGTCAAAGGCTTTGGCATAGTCAAGAAAGCAGAAATAGATGTTTTTCTGGAACTCTTGTTTTTTCCATGATCCAGTGGATGTTGGCAATTTGATCTCTGGTTCCCCTGCCTTTTCTAAAACCAGCTTGAACATCTGGAAGTTCACGGTTCATGTATTGCTGAAGCCTGGCTTGGAGAATTTTGAGCATTACTTTACTAGTGTGTGAGATGAGTGTAATTGTGCGGTAGTTTGAGGATTCTTCAGCATTGCCTTTCTTTGGGATTAGAATGAAAACTGACCTTTTCCAATGCTGTGGCCACTGCTGAGTTTTCCAAATTTGGCAGCATATTGAGTGCAGCACTTTCACAACTATGCATCAATTAAAAAAATGTTTGTATATCAAAGAACACAGTCAACAGAGTGAAAAACCAACATACTGAATTCAAGAAAATATCTGCAAATCATACATCTAAGAAGTTAGTATTAAGAATATAAAAAAGACTCCTACAACTCAATAACAAAAAAATCAACCTGATTAAAAAAATAGGCAAAGGATATGAACAGACATTTCTCCAAATATGATATACAAATGGCCAACAAGCATATGAAAAGATGTTAAACATCACCAATCATAGGACAAATGTAAATCAAAATAACAATGAGCTAACAACTCATACCTATTAGGATGGCTACTATCAAGAACACACAGAAAATATCAAGTGTCGACGAGAGTGAGAAAACACTGGAACCATCATGCACTGTTGACGACACTGTGTGACCAGTATGTAATAATGTAAACAATATGGAAACCAGTATAATAGTTCCTCAAAAATATTAAAAAGAGTACTACTGTATGATCAAGCAATTCCACTTCTGGGTATACAGCCAAAAGAATTAAAAGCAGGGTCTCAAAGAGATATTTGCGCACCCATGTTCATAACACCACTACCCACAATAGCTAAGAAGTGGAAACAATCCACATGTCCATCAATGGATAATAGATAAACAAAATATGGTACATATACACAAGAAAATATTATTCAGCCTTAATAAGGAAAGTAATCATGTCACACACTTGACATATGACATGTCAACATGGATGAACCCTGGGACATTATGTTAAATATGTCAGTCACAAAAATACAGATACCATATGACGGCACTTATATGAGCTATCTAAGGTAGTCAAATTGACAGAAAGTAGAAAGTGCCGGAAGCCAGCATGAGAAATCCCACCCGTGACAAGGTCACACGGCAGGAGATTTGATGGGCAAGGACGAGTCAAATCTCAGGTTTTCCCCCTGGTATTTCCTGAGCATGTACCCCCCAAAAATAAGAATCTGCCTGCTTTTCCACTCTTCTGACATTCTCTGGAAAAAGTGAACTAAGGGCTTTAGTCTTCTGCATTTGAAAGAGTGTTTCAATTTAAAAACACCTCTGATGGCTTTCTAGCCTGTCTGCAGGGACTCCTTCAGCTGCACATGTGATTGTTTGAGGCCTCCCGACCAACCAGGAGGCACAGGAAGCTTAAAACATCCTAGGAATGTAGGAGCTTCCGAGGAGTCAAAATCATTAGAATAGGACTGAGTAAAAGTTTCATTTGTTGATCCAATACTTGCTGCCAAATTTTCATATCTTTTATTTGTAAGATATAGTTGCTATATAGAAAACACGTAGTAGACCTGATATTAGCAATATTAGATTTTTGAGTTAAGTACTTAATTAGTTATAACCCACTGCACTTTTGTCCTACAGGAATGTAATTTTATTTAGTATTTTGAGGGTAATGCAGAGTAAAGAAAAAACACTTCTAGGGAAAGGGAGTTTTCTGGTTGATAGACAATTGTCCAGGAAGAGAGCCATAAAAATGTTAACAGGCCTCTTGGCCAGAAGATAATGTAAACCTGAGAGCTTTTGTATACGGGAGGGTATGCAAAAAGAAAGCCTGATCTCAGTGAGGGTCAGGACTGCCACCCTTGTATAACTCTGCATATTCCATTATGAACAACTTGGGGTATGAGCTGATTTTGAAAAATAGTTTTTGAAGTCCTGCACCGATGCTGGGCTTCCCCCGCGTCTCCTCTTCACTCTATCTTCAGGCTGAATTCCCATCTCAGGCATGGAGGCTCGCCATGTCTACTTACTTGTCCCAGCTTCTAAGATCCATAAGAGAGAGTGCCCAGAGCCGGGCACTCTCTGATATTCAAACGGACGCCGGTGGCCCAACATAGATGGTGCAAACCTCTTGTCTCGAGGTTTTATTGGCTTTCCACGTAAACCAAGTTATTCGGCCTCTTTTCTCCATCTAAAATTTTCCTATTATACTTTTATTTCCTAATCTAAATCTTATATCTCTAAATAAATAAGTTTTTTCCTCGCTGACTCTGTCCCTGCTTTGAATTCCCTGGACCTGCCGGGGCTGGACCCCGGCAAGAAAGCTGGTAACCAAGGGCTGAAGAGGGGGAAAGGAGAGTTGTTGTTTAATGGATATAGTTTTAGTTTTGCCTGATGAAAGTTCCTCAACAACGTGAATATACTACTGAACTGCATACTTAAAAACTGTTAAGATAGTGAATTTTAGTAATATTTTTTTCACAATTTCAAAAAAAAATTGTCTATGATATATTAAATGTCACTACATACAAAGCTACCTCATTTTCTTTAAACAGCTACATAATACTCAATTTCATGGATTTAGCACAATTTCTTTACAGTCTTCTACTGATGGGCATTTAAGTTATTTAAATCTTACCACTATTACAAATGATGCAATGATTAATAAATTTGTACATACATCCATTGCACACTAGTTGTAAGAATTTAACTTACAGAAACACTTGTGAAGAAGTTGAATTAAGGAGTACACATAGTTTACAATTCAACAGATATTACTGAGTTTTTCTCAAAAAAATATTTACAGTAAATTTATACTCTCATTAAGAGTATGAGTTCTCACTCTGGAGAGAAAACTAAGGAAGAAGCATATAGCATGGATAGAAACAAAAAAATTAATTTGTCTTTTTACACTAGAACAGCATTTCTGCTGTTTTCCAAAATTATGGTACACTGAAATCGACACTGTAAGTGAAAATGAAATAGAAAATGCTTACCTGAAGTTTCTCTACTAGAAGGGTTTGCTGGTGTCTGATTTTCTGTCACCTTTTCTGTTACTGTAAGTGATGGGGTACTTGGACCAACTTGTTTTTTGAGGGGAGTGCTCTGACAGTGAATTTCCTGCAAAAAGCAAATGTAAATTTTATTTTTCAAAACTATAAATCTTTTCTTATTAAATGAAACAAGTAAGAGTCATTGTTAGAAATAAACTTCCTCAGAACAAAACAGGAAATGAATGCTGAAAAGGTCCAGCCATGTTTAGAACACTAGTTCATATTCCTGATAATGCACAGTACATAAAATCTTTTTAGAGACCACTAGGCAAGAGAGAATGAAAATTCACATCAGAGTTCAGCTTTAGATAAACCAATTCAAGTGAAAGGCAAATAAGAGGAAAAAATAATTAAGTCTCCTCAAGAACAAAACAAATACAAGCTAAAACTATATGCCACTTCCACATCCCTTTCCAGCCACCATCTTTAGAGCCAAACTTCTGGGACTGCCTACACTAATGGACTCTACTCTTCACCCACTACCTGCCTCCTACCCTCACCACTTCACCAAAGTTTCCGCCAAGTCACAACAAGCTCCTTACTGTGATCTGGGTTCAGTCCACATTTACAACAAACATGCGACAATACTGACCACTTCTTCCTTCTGAAAGGCTCCTTCTTCCCTTGACTTTAGTTACATCACACTCAACTGCTTTCTCCTCCCATCACTTAGGCTGCTTTTTCTATGGGTACCACAGATGAATTCTTAAGTGGGAAGACCCTTGAACTCTCCCAATACTGTGTTCAGAATTTTCTTTACATGCACATGTACAACTGTCTAGGGAAGGAGTCCACAGGTTTATCAGGAATCATTTAACACAAAAACTTTAAAGATCTGTTGCTCTATATTTTCTAGAGAGACTGTAACATACTGGCAACCCAGTGAAGAAAGTGCTTCAGACAAAAGGGAGTGACTCACAAAGTCAACCGCTGCTAACAGGTCAAGTTAAACACTAGAAAAGTGGTTCTGGAGATCACTGGTGGATTTGATAAAGGGAGTGGTGAGAGCATGAGAGGAGAGGTCAAGAGAGAAGGAAGAGGAAAACTGCAAGATACAAGTAGAGACACTCCTTTGGAAGAGTCTGGATGAAAAGGAGGCAAAGAAAGGGAGGGGAATGCGAGATTAAAAGAGTTGCTTTTGTTATGATCATGGCATCTGGCCCCATCACTTCACGGGAAATTTAAATGCAGAAAAAATGTAAATAGTGGCAGATTTTATTTCTGTGGGCTCTAAAATCACTGTGGACAGTGACTGCAGCCATGAAATTAAAAGACGTTTGCTCCTTGGAAGAAAAACTATGACAAACCTAGACAGCATATTAAAAAGCAGAGATATTACTCTGCCAACAAAGGTCTGTCTAGTCAAAGCAATGGTTTTTCCAGCTTGCTCCTTGAAGAAAAACTATGACAAACCTAGACAGCATATTAAAAAGCAGAGACATATCTTTGCCAACAAAGGTCCATATAGTCAAAGCTATGGTTTTTCCAGTAGCCATGTACAGATGTGAGAGCTGGACGATAAAGAAGGCTGAGAGCCGAAGAACCAATGCTTTCGAACTGTGGTGTTTTAATAAGACTCTCAAGAGTCCCCTGGAGAGCAAGGAGATCAAACCAGTCAATCCTAAAGGAAATCAACTCTGAATATTCCTTAGGACTGATGCTGAAGCTCCAATACTACGGCCACCTGATGCAAAGAGCCGATTCACTGAAAAAGACCCCGATGCTGGGAAAGACTGAGCACAGGAGAAGAGGCAACAGAGGACGAAATGACTGGATGACATCATAGACTTAACGGACGACCGAACAACAAATGCTAGTGGGAAGGATTAGCCCATTCATTTCTTCCTCCTAAAGGAAATCAGTCCTGAATATTCATTGGAAGGACTGATGCTGAAGTTGAAACTTTAGCCACCTGATGTGAATAACTGACTCATCTGAAAAGACCCTGATTCTGGGAAAGATTGAAGGCAGGAGGAGAAGGGGACAACAGAGGATGAGATGGTTGGATGGCATCACCAACTCAATGGACATGAGTTTGAGTAAACTCTGGGAGTTGTTGATGGACAGGGAAGCAGAGTCGGGCATGACTGAGCGACTCCACTGAACTGAACTTCTTCCAAAGACAAATTTACTGAGTTCCTACTATGAGCCAAGCCCTAAGAACATAGACAGAAAAGAATGTGGCTCTCATACAGTGCTGGAAAGCAAAGTTAAAACACTTATAGGAAAATAAATATTCTAGTGAGGTAAAAACAGGATGACATGGACACAAACAAGGAGAGAGGGGAACTGGGAAAAGGACCAAGTAAAAATTTCCAAAGGTAATTAAAGTTTGACCTATTCTTAATGAAGCAGCTTATCACAGAGATACTTCACCCAGAGAGACTAGCAAAGCAAAGACAAACAGATCTGAAAACATGGGTACATTCAAGAAACTGCAAATAGTCTGCATGACACGACTGAAGCACACATGCAGAGGAGCAGTGTAGAGAAGTCAGATTTCTGAATGATTCTAGATATCAAATCAAGCACTTTAGACATTTTTCTGATGATGGCTATAGGAAGCTCGCCAGGATTTTAAGCAAAGGAATACATGCTTATCTGCCCTTGGAAATATTTTTCTGGCAGCACTGCGTTAGCAGTGGACTGGAGAGTAGCCAGACTAAAAGCAAGGTGCTCATGCAAGGGTATAGTAATGAGTAAGGCAATGGCAGAGGAAAAAACAGAGGACAAGGCAACTTGGCAACATATTTAGAAAACATACCACTGGATGTGTGTGTATTTATGCATAATATGTGCTAGAGGCCAGTGGGAAGAAAGACACTAACGAAAGGAAGGAGCCAGGAAGAACTACCAGATTGTTTTAGAAGAGGACGTATACAATAAAGCCCTAAGTGAAGACAGAGACTACCTGGGGAAGATACTCCAGCAAAGAAAGCTCTTCCAGTCAACCAAAGCTTGACTAGAGTTCAGGAGAGAAGTGAGGGCTACACAGCCAAGCATTATCAACATTTCTGTGATTGGCTGAAGCTAGATATGAGGATGGGAAGGAGACATTCCAGGACAAGTGAGACAAAAAAAAAAAAAAAGAGAGATCAGAACCTTGGGAATGATTTATTAAGCAAGGGAACTGGTAAAATATAAAATCAAATAGATCCTTCTCAAAGAATATGATTAAATGTATTATTCTATTTCTACTGTTACCCATGTTAAAAGTAATTCTATTATTTCTAGCTTAAAAATGTAACCTAACACAGGAAAATTAAGATGTACAACTTCCAGCTACAAAATAAATGGGTCACAGGGATGAAATGTACAGCATGGGGAATACAGTCAGTAATAAAGTAATACCTTTGTATGGTGACAAAGAGTAACTAGACTTATCATAAGGAAATTTTATAATCTATAGAAATAACAAATCACTATATTGTGTGGGAACTAGCATAGTACTGTATGTCAATTATACTTCAAAAACCAAACAAATTCAAATTTTTTCCTAAAAAAGATCAGTTTTGTGGTTACCAGAGGAAGTGGGAGGGAGATGTAGAATTAGATGAAGGTAGTCAAAAGGTACAAACTTCCAGTTATAAGACAAATGAGTACTAGAGACATAATGAACAACATGATTAACATAATTAACACTACTGTTAAATTAAATATGAAAGAGTAAATCCTAAGAGTTCATATCACAAGGAAAATATGTTTTATTCTCCTTCTTTAATTTTATATCTATGAGATGACAGAGATTCACTAAATTTATTGGGGTCATCATTTCATAATGTAAGTCATTATGCTGTATACCTTAAACTTATACAGTGCTGTATGTCAATCATATTTATTATAAGTAATATATATGCATATTTATCTCCTAAAATAGTATTTTTGTACACAATAGGCATGTAGATGAAATAGAAGAGAGTTTAACACAGTAGGAATTTTGTTGAAGGCTTATCCATGAAATTATACTATGAGAAGTAGTATGGGTAAGAGGCTTCCCAAGTGGCACTGATGGTAAAGAACCTGCCTGCCAATGCAGGAGACATAAGAGACATGGGTTCAATTCCTGGGTCAGGAAAATCCCCTGGAGGAGGGCATGGCAACCCACTCCAACATTCTTGCCTGGAGAATCCCATGGACAGAGGAGCCTGGTGGGCTACGGTCCACAGGGTCACAAAGAGTCGGATACAGCTGAAACATCTTAGCACGTAGTTCAGTTCAGTTCAGTCGCTCAGTCGTGTCAGACTCTTTGCGACCCCATGAATCGCAGCATGCCAGGCCTCCCTGTCCATCACCAACTCCTGGAGTTCACTCAGACTCACACCCATCCAGTCAGTGATACCATCCAGCCATCTCATCCTCGGTTGTCCCTTTCTCCTCCTGCTCCCAATCCCTCCCAGCATCAGAGTCTTTTCCGATGAGTCAACTCTTCGCATGAGGTAGAACATGAGCAAAAAGAAATTTGGGAGGCATTTGGTGACTAAAAGGATTACAGATAGTATAAATGTATGATATTTGAGGAGAGATATACAATCATTACTGATAAAAGTAGATTCCGAGAAGCATTTGAAAATCAGCATCTAAATAGAATGTCAAAAGGAATCTGAAATCAGTTAAGATGAGAATACTTTTTAAATTTGATTTTAAGTAGGTCATCATAAACACGGTTAGAAGTTCCATTAAGTGGCAAAATATCGCAAGAGAAAAGCCAAGTTGGTATGAACATTTAAAGAGTTTATGAATGGAAAGTGGCATAGTTAATCAGAACAAGAAAAGTGTACAGAGAACTGTTTTGCAATACAGAACTACAAGTTAAACCCCATTTCTTGTTTATGTTACCTGTTTGGTTTCTAGTTGTTTGCTTTTTGAGTTTTCGCCTTTTTCCGCACTCCATAAATTGCCCTTGTCAAATCGGCTACGAAGACATGCTAGTTCTTTTTGACGTTCCTAAAACCATCAAAATCTCTATTTTATACAAGAGCCAAAAGTATGTTTACTAATATCCAAATACTACTAATTTTGCTTCTCTTCATTTTTAAGATTAAAAAATTCATAATATACATGGAATATAAGACAACAACACTTTTAATTTGAAATAAGTGACACAGAAAATCAAGATGCTATATTCATCTCAGTCAAAAAGACTGGTGTCAGAATTTGATGTCTGGGTCCTATGCTGAGGCTATGTAATGAATAATGTTAAACACCGTAAGATATACCTGCTTGAGTTGCTGTGCTAGGTGAGTAGTAGATGAAGACGCGTTTTGCCTGAATAATCTTTCTTGTATGGCCTTTGTATTTGGAGTGATAATGGGAGTCCTATGGGGTGTACTACGAGCTGGACTTTCTTTGCTATGTTCTTGACAACGCTCTCCAAAGCGTTCCAGAAAAGGCTTAATTCCTGATCCTCCTAAAGAAAATACACACATTTTAGAGGCTACTTAGAATAAATAAAAATTATGATTTCTATGGAAATGTTCTAAATCCAGTTCAGCTCCAAAATGCTTTTATTCCACTAGGAATATTCATTCAGAAAGAAAACAGTAGGAAAATAGTTCAAAAAACTTATAAATACTTTTTTTAACCATACTACTTAGTTCTATAACCTAAAATTTGCTTTATAGGATTTAATACTTTAAAAAACATAAAGAATTATTAAAATGTAGAGTGACAGGACAGAGGGGATTAGAAAACCCTTAAACTACTTAATCAGAACTTAAATAATTGGAAATTGACTGTATGCATTAATGATATGCCCTAAACACCAAGTATCCTGGCCATGATAACTAAATTTCTAATATCTTACAGTCCAATTTATTTTATTTTTTTAAAGGAAGTATAACATGAAAATCCAGTGATTAAATCCTTTTTCTTTTTAAAAAATGATAATTAAGGATAATTTAGTTTATCAAAGTATGTCTTGATTTCACCAAGTCTTAGTACTTATTTTAAATAGTATGAAATACATTTAAAAACAAGTGGACTGTATATCACTTCCACTATAACAATGCTAGGGTTGTAATACATAAAAGGAGATGGCAAACATTTTCCCATAAGCAGCCAGAGAGTAAATATTTTGGGCTCTGCAGGCCATATGGCCACTGCACATTCCACAACTACTCAAACCTGCACTGAAGCATGAAAGCAGCCACAGACAGTAAATGGGTGTGGCTGTGTTCCAATAAAACTTTATTTGCAAAAACAAGCAAAGGGCAGAATTTGACCCATGATAGCAGTGAAAGCAACAAGTCCTAACCAATGAATGCATCAGCAGACACTTCCCAAGAATACTTCTTATTTATGCCATAAGTCTTTAGAATACTGGGAGTCATAGTCCAATTTCACATGGGGATTTTGCTATTGTTTTTCATTTCGGCTCATCTGGAAACTAACTGCTGGATTCTACTTATCCTGTAACTAATAGATTCCCCACTCTCATCTCTGTATACTTCTCTTTTATGATGAACTATTGTTTCTAGAGATATTGTATTTTTCAGAAGTTAAAATGGAGAATTAATACAAAGAGTAGTTCTAATGAAAAAGAATACAGCTCAAAGTAAACTATATTACCATATATTTGAGAGATAAGTTTTAATCCTGTGTTTCTCAGTCAGATGGGGGTATACCAGAAGTATACACAAGATAAATATGAACTTCCTGGAGCATCAATTTACTATAGGAAAACTGAATTTTCCTATGTATATATTCACATACAGTATACACACATATAAATTTAATGAGAGCAGAGTAATCTGTATACATGTTCTCTTCCCTTTGCTACTAGGGATGTGTCATAGTGCAGTTTGAGATGCACTGCTCTGCACACTTGGTTATAAGAATGTTTCTGCATTATATCCTTAAAATGTGATTTTCAGGTATAGAAGAAAGTATCTAGCATGGTCATTCTAGGAAAAAAAAAATGCTTAAATGGTTAAAATGTAACAAGTTAAACTCTTTGACCAGTAACTGGGCTAATCTACAATAATGAATATTCATTCACTCAATTAAAGCTGACTTTGAAGAAATCTCACTTGATGCACTCAAGCATTTGCCCTGGCAAACCAACACTATAACATTCACAACCGGATGTTTAAAATGCTAAGAACAGACACCCTGAATTTGTAACCTGGTGTTGCAGATTTGTCCTTAGGTTGAGACTGCAGACAAATTTCTCTGTTTAATTCTTCCTTGGGCCGAACTGTACGGGATACAGCTGACTTCTCAACTGGTTTTGATACTTCTGCTTTCAGAGGACTAACAGAGGTTTTTTGAAGTAGTTCAGGATTTTGGACCTTACAGTTTTTAGCACTGGTGATGGATGCTGTAGAAGATTTCAGTGGAGAAGTAGCAGCTTTCTGAAACATGATAACACTTCGGGTAAATAACAACACTTACAATAGTTAAAGATATTTCTACAACAAAACAATTCAAATCCTATATGCTTGATAGCCTTTTTGTACACTCATGTAAAAAAATTTCTTGCTCTCTAATAGATCAAATTAATTTGAAAAGTTTGAAAAAAATTAACTTAGAAAATGAGATTATTCAAATTATATAGTTTAGTTTACATAATATTCTGATGGGTAATTTAGTACAAGGTAGAGGGTTACTCACTATTTTAAAAAACAATTTCTTTTATATCATCATACTAGTACCCTTATGAATATTAACTGTATTAGGCCAAACACATATATATTTGTATTTTAATTAAGTCACGTATCATGTACTTAAAGGTGAATTATAAGTACTACTTACTATGTGCGAAGTACCATACTTAATGCTTTATGAACATTATCTCATTTAATTCTCCCATAACCTTTTCTTTCCCATTTTACAAATGGAAAAATAGTTTTGCAAGATTAAGTAACTTCTCCAAAGCCACACTTCTAATTATATGGTAGGGCTGGGATTGAATGCAGGTGTCATTCCAAAACTGAGCTCTATACTTAAAGATAATGCTCAAAAACACAATTTTTTTTTTCATTTTTGTCTTTTTCATGTTAATTTTAAAAACCATTGAGATAACACATGGGCAGGGTAATCTTTCAAATACTTCAAAAGGATGTCAGTGAAAGGATCATACCCACCCTCTGCAGGTAACTACAGCTAGTAGCTTTTAGAGATATTTGATGTCTTTCTTGTATTTATACACATACATAGAGCATTTTAATAGAGAAGGTGATTTTCAGGCTCTCGTGATGAGTAAGAAGAGCACATATTTCAAAAGCACATATTTTGGAAGTACATTAAATTTGTATAATTTAGTTGTTAATTGATAACTTGGGTCAGAATATCAAATTTATGATTTTTACTTTCTATCAAATACTCTAAAAATACATAAACATCCTATATAGATGATATAAAATACATACCTACAGACATATATATAATATAAATTATTACTCATAACAACAAACAAAAAGGTTTCCAAATACCAAAATTATATTTACTTACCCCAGGGCTAGAAATTGCAACGTTAATCAAAGGTGCACCCACAGCACTCGAAGATGAGGCTTTATTCGAAGAGGCACCGCCATCCCTTTGGGAACAGCATGTAGCTTCCTGCTTAACACTGCTGCTATTGATCCCAGCAGATGCTCCACTTGCAGAGGAAAATTTGGATAAACAAGTGGTACCAGGCTGTTCTTGCACACTGTTTTGCTTTGCAGATGAGGTTTTTACATCATCTTCCCAGGAGCAAATCGTTGCAGCAAGGTTGGCCAGTCGGCCCCTTCTCCCAACTGGAGTTGCTGAGGCATCTGAAAGGGATGGTTTGGGAGGGGAGGCAGCCTTTTCCTCTGACGGCATTGCTGAGATGGGTGAGCTTTCAGGTATATCATCTGAAAATGTTTTGAAAGTTAAAGTCCATGAACTATATGTGTATGTAATAAAGGGATCACTCAACAAAAAAAAGCTTTTCTAATATACACGAAACTACCAAACTGCTTAAATTTGACAATATATTTTCAAATCAGATACTTAACCCAAAATTAAAAAGTAACTTTGTTACTTAGTTTTTCAATTATTTGATAGATTATGAAATCTATAAAACACCATACATTTAAGTTATATGTTTAGGATTAATTAATGATGTTATAACACTGTACAAATTAAGATTACATATTCAACACACTTGTTTTTAGAATGTACTAGGCTAGTGCTATACAATAGAAGTTTCTGCAATGATGGAGATGTTCTATATTCATGCCATCTAATACAGTAACAACTAGCCACTGTGGCTAGTGAGTACTTGAACTGTGGTAAGAGCAACGAGAAACTTTATTTCATTTTAATTAATTTAAATTTAAAAAGTGACATATGACTCTTGTTTATGGTATTGAATACCATACCCAATACTAGTTCTGTCTCTGCAGCCTATTCTTCATGGTCTCCTTCTAACTACCAACTACTGACATTTGGCTATCCCCTATGCATCTCAAATAACATACCTGATGTTGAAACTGCTTCAAATATATTCCTCCTTTTCATGCCTCTTCCTCCCTTTTCCCTTACCATCCACCACCTGGTCATTAGGTCTCACAGATTCTTTCTCCTAAATCTCTCAAATCCAGCCTCTTTACTTTCATGGGCCTTCATCATTATGCCTAAATCACAATATTAATCTTTTAACTGGTCTTCCTGCTTCAAATCTCTGACCTCTTCAATCTCTCCTCAATTCCGATGCCAGAGTGATCTTTCTAAAGTATTTGCCTACCTAAACTCTCAGTACCTGCCCATCACCTTCTGATTAAATTCGAAATGCTATGGACCCTGCTGCTTTCCTTGAATTTATCTTCTTTTACACCACATGAATGGTATACCAGAATGCTGACTCTTTATACACATACTGTGTTCATGAAACCTCTGTGCTTTTTATTAATATATATGTTCTGTTACTTCTGCCTAGAATATCTCCACTGTCTGAAGCCAGCTGCCCTTCAAAGTCCAGGTTAATTGTCTTTGTCGCCTCCAGAAAAGCTTCCCTGACCACCACCTTCCCTACAATACCTTTTTGCATACTTTTATCACTTTCTTAGACTATGCACTGTCTTCTAAACAGACGACAGTTTTACTGCCATGCTTTAGAAAAGGACTTAATAGACCCCTCGCTCTTCTATTCTCTATCAGAAACAAAGGCTTCAGATAAATTATACTTTATTATTCCTCAACCCTTTAATTGGCATATAGCCACAGTCTTGAATAGCACTCACTAAATCATTCATCACAAACACTTTTAAAAAGTTTCAATCTTTAAAATTAGATGAGCTATGATGCCTTAAGGAGATTTATTTTCAAGACTGAGGTAGGCATTTGTTAATATTTGCTTTCCAAATATTCAAGATCACTGTTGCAACAGTTTCTCCTAAGAATGCTTAGGGCCTTGACTGTTCTTCTGATCAAGTATTAGATCACAACTCTTTCTCTTTTCTGAACGGAAAATCTGCACTCTGCTGCCCATAGATATTTCCTACAAAATAGCATGGGACATCTTTCTATTCGGGCACATTAACTGGCTAGCTTCCTTAGACATACTAAAAGCAGCACAGTTAGTCCCACCCACTACTAAAATCAATAGGTATAACTGACAGCGTGGAGTATCAGTGGAATATGGATGTGTAACCCATAAACATTAGGCAGGACATAAAAGTTGAGCCCTGAAGTCAAACTTCTAGTGTTTGCATTTTAGCACTGACTGTGGGCAGAGGACACCACCCTTATGGCAGAAAGTGAAGAGGAACTAAAAAGCCTCTTGATGAAAGTGAAAGAGAAGTGAAAAAGTTGGCTTAAAGCTCAACATTCAGAAAACAAAGATCATGGCATCCAGTCCTGTCACTTCATGGGAATAGATGGGGAAACAGTGTCAGACTTTATTTTGGGGGGCTCCAAAATCACTGCAGATGGTGACTGCAGCCATGAAATTAAAAGACGCTTACTCCTTGGAAGAAAATTTATGACCAACCTAGACAGCATATTCAAAAGCAGAAACATTCCTTTGTCGACTAAGGTCCGTCTAGTCAAGGCTATGGTTTTTCCAGTGGTCATGTATGGATGTGAGAGCTGGACTGTGAAGAAGGCTGAGCGCCGAAGAATTGATGCTTCTGAACTGTGGTGCTGGAGAAGACTCTTGAGAGTCCCTTGGACTGCAAGGAGATGCAACCAGTCCATTCTGAAGGAGATCAACCCTGGGATTTCTTTGGAAGGATTGATGCTAAAGCTGAAACTCCAGTACTTTGGCCACCTCATGTGAAGAGTTGACTCATTGGAAAAGACTCTGATGCTGGGAGGGATTGGGGGCAAGAGGAGAAGGGGACGACTGAGGATGAGATGGCTGGATGGCATCACTGACTCGATGGGTGTGAGTCTGAGTGAACTCCAGGAGTTGGTGATGGACAGGGAGGCCTGGCGTGCTGAGATTCATGGGGTCGCAAAAGAGTTGGACACGACTGAGCGACTGAACTGAACTGTGGGCAGGTGACTTAGCCTCTTTGAACTCAGTCTCCTCTCCTACAATATTTGAAAGCCAAAGCTTCCTTGAATAAGGCTTAGTCACTATGGACTGTCCACTTGCACTGGGCTGGTTCACTTTGGCATTGCTTCTACTGAACTGAGCCA
Organism: Neotragus moschatus; assembly: GCA_006410615.1. Classification (NCBI taxonomy): domain Eukaryota; kingdom Metazoa; phylum Chordata; class Mammalia; order Artiodactyla; family Bovidae; genus Neotragus; species Neotragus moschatus. The sequence continues at coordinate 1,215,472 of SJYA01000694.1, read as the reverse complement.
GAAGCCAGCTGTCTGCCTACCCTGAGAAACCTTACACCTTTGCTAGCTCCAACAAAAAATTTCTTTAGGACCCAGAGAGGAAAGTTCTCTCAGGTCTTAATGCCAACCATGTCTCTGTTTCTTCTGTTTTATAAACATTTTCATGTAACTAATAGTGTTTCACCTCTCTGCATCAGCTGCTAGTGAGTTCAGAACTATCTCTAGGAAGTGAGGAGGATCTAAGGCCTGTATGTAGTAAACTAACTTTACCCTTCACTTTGTTTTTCCTTCTCTTCATATTGATTTTTCTCATTTTTCCAATTTTTAACATAGGTATTTTTGTAAGTCATCCCAAGGCTTTTTTCGTAACAAGGTAAGAGATAAGCTCTCCATCAGATTACAGATCCATGACATGCAAAAGTCAGGTTTGCGTTTCCTCCTCCCTGGGTCAGGAAGATCCCCTGGAGGACGGAATGGCAACCCACCTCAGTATTCTTGCCTGAAAGAGCCCACGAACAGAGGAGCCTGGTGGCCTAAAGTCCATGGGGTCACAAAGAGTTACACACTACTGAGCATGCACACTCATTTTCGTAAGCCATCCTAAGGCTTTTTTCGCAATAAGGTAAGAGATAAGCTCTCCATCAGATTACGGGCCCATAAAATGCAAGATCAGGTCACTTTATCTATAATCTCCAGCACCTTAGCATGATTACATGCTTTGCAAGTACTCGATAAATATTTTTTGAAATTTCCTTTTACCCCTATGAACAGCATTGCATACCTTAGTCACTCAGGGTTATTCAGTCAATCCATGAAACAGGATTTTCAGCAAGGTTGATAATGCCAAGAGTACAGTTTATCCTTTAGTGTTTTCATTGCAAATATAAGATAGTTCCTTTATAAGTTCAAGGTTTTGTGAACCAGTCTAAGAACCTCATCTGATTTACTTCAATGAGAACACACGGGATAAATATAAATTGATATATAAACCATTAGCAAGCAATGGATACTCAGGACATAGACCAAAAGCATTTACCTTTCATGTGTTGTTAACTAAAATTTTTAACCTACCAAGCTGAATTGCACTGAAACAGATTTAAGGACCACATGGTCCACAAGAGTGCATACCTGTCACATCGTCACTATCCCAACAACGCCGCTGCTCAGCCAGCTTTTGCATTCGTGTTCTGACTGAGGAGGCTGCAGCTGCTCCCAGTCTTGAGTTCGGCCCGCTCCTCACACCCAGCAGTGGTGCTGAGGCTGGGGCAGCCAAGGAGTCACTGACACCAGCGGGTGCCTGAGACATCTGTGGCTGAGCCTGAGGGGACACAGGCCTCGGAGAACAAGGTTTTGCAGACATTGACTCAACCGGCTTTTCATTTTCCACGTCAGAAACTTCTACTTCAGTGTTGTCAGAACAGCGTTTTTTGGATGGTGATGGTTTTGTGCAAGATTTCTCTAGGTTAAAAAGGACAAAAAATTAAAAGTTCTGTAATTTTGCATGGCATGAAAAAACTTTAATGGTAGGTACAAATGAATAAAACACTAGTCTCTCTGTTCCTTTAAATGATTTAATTCACAAGAAGAAATATGTAAAATTCTACATTTTTCAGTAACTTGGAAATCTGACATGAGAGATTTCTGTTTAAGCAAGCAAATAATTCAGCAGTTTAAAAAAAACCTGAATGAAAAAATATTCAAATAACATCCTCAAGATTTATGTATAATGTTCTTTGTGGTCTTCAGACACTAGGAAATAAAAAGTACGCCACAGAATAAGCAAAGCAAATGTTCTAAGGGATTTTAAAGATCATACAGTCCAGTTACCACACTTTTAAATAAGAAAAATCAAGTCCAGAGAAATCGAGTTACCTGCTTAACATGACACACTTGAGCTAAGGGTAAAAACAAGCTTTCTTCTTTTAAAAACAATTTTTCTTGAACAGTAAACAGGAGTAGAAGGACATCTGGCTTGAAGTTTAGGAGGCAAAGAACCAAAAGACTGATGAATCATCTGACCAGTACCAAGCAAATTCAACTCAAGTGTTTAACATTTTACATTTTAAACCTCTATGAACACCTATAAAAAGAATTAAAAAGTCCTAAAAGAAAAAGGAACTATTCAAACAAAAGGAATATAATTTTTACCCATGAATGAGTTCTACTATACCTCTTATAAAACTAATCCTTTAAAAGGTAAGAATGTAAATTCCATTTGAGGTCAGTTTCACTGTCTGTCTAACCAAGTGTTCTTCTTCTGGCAGTAACTGAAGTATCATTAGTGGGAAGTCATGATTGCCCTCATAAATATCAACTTAATTAAATAATACATCATGAAACTTTCCAATCTTCTGCAACTCACTTAAGGGTATATTTCAAATGAACTAATCTAATCTTTTGGAAGTGTTCCTATTTAATATGCTTCACTACCTGAAAATACAGAATGCTTTAAGTTTACATTTCTTATATGAAACAGTAAATATTTCCATTTAAGCATCAAAATACAGTTCTAACCACTAGTTTTCAAGTACATAGTACTCAATATCTGAATGCATAAAGCTGTGCCACAGTGAAGAGATTCTAGACTCTGTTTTCCCATGTAATATATACGGTATTCCCTCCCTTCAAAATGTATTAACATACAAAAAGAAATTCTCATTCTATGGTTAGCTTACGAAATAGCTGGGAGCCAGCACTATGCCCTCATCTCTTTTGTAATATTGGTTTTGCCCTCTGTAATATTCTTTTTCTATGTGCATTTTAAATGTCTACTAAGGAACATTATCATCTGCAGATTATTCCAAAAGATTAAACCAGCTGACCGATACAGGCTGAGAATGCCAGGATTTAGGAAAGAATAAGGAAGTTTCCAGGTGCATTTGAGTTTGTTGCAGGAGTTGTTGTTTGTTTTAGTTGCTATATTGTGTCCAACTCTTTGTGACCCCATAAACTATAGCCTGCAAGCTCCTCTGTCCATGGGATTCTCCAGGCAAGAATACTAGAGTAGGTTGCCATTTCCTTTTCCAAGGGATATTCCCGATCTGGGGATCGAACCCACGTCTTCTGCATTGGCAAAAGGATTCTTTACCACTGAGCCACCAAGGAAGCCCCTCTTGGGGTGGATGGGGGAGTTGGTGGTTAATTGTGTTTCTATTTAATTTCTGTAATTCTGTAGATTAACAACCTATACTTTGTGCCCAGCCTGAGGGACGTGGTTCAGCAGACAGGATGAAAAGATTCATGATATTTCAAGCATCTGCAGGCAGGCCTGCCTTTTGTTGCCCTGTTCATGTAAGAGGGGTAGAGAAACTCAACACTATGGCCAGTGTAAGTGCTCCGCTGCTCCCGTGGTATTCTTCCCTAGAGCTTTTAATGATACTTTTGGAATGAGGAAAATAAAGTTCAACCAGTTAATCCAAAATATTTGTTAGAAATTCTGCTCTCGCCTGATAGGTCCCAGGCCTAATGTAATAGGCCCGGGATACAATAAAAGGTTGATCTTTCCCCTGGAGGCTATTATATTTGTCTCCCAAAGACTTGGTCTTCTTCAAGAACAATAAAGTGCTTGGCACTTATTTGCATTTTGAAAACTGCAATTTTACTTTTTCCCACAAACCCTATTACCTTCGCCACCAGATAGAGGCTGCTGGTTACTTGCTTCTGAAAGTGGCTCCCTGATCCGCTTGGTGTGAGTCACAGACCTTGCTGCTGGGATGGGCCGCTCAGCCATTTTCCTCTGAAGATTCTCTCGTCTGGCACGGGTTCGCTCAAGCAGTTTCTACATATACAATACACCAGAGCATTAAAGCATAAGTTTAGTCAAAGGTTCACAAAACTTCAGATGCCTTCTCAAATCACTAATTGTCATCAAACATGTATAATAACAGTTTTAATTTCAAAAGTCAAATTCTCAGTAATTAAGATTAACCAAATGAGCACTGTCATGTCAAAATTTGATTAGATATGACCATTAAAGGGGGAATGAAATGTGTTCAGTTCATTGCATGAGATTTTAAATGGCCACAGATTTTTTTCTGCTTCCCTCAAAAGGTATTTGAATCAGGTAGGCTTTATGATTCACTTTGACTGTTAAAACATGGCAGAAGTGATACTGTGTATGTGACTTCCAATCCCAGGGCTCAAGAGGTCTGCGGTTTCTGTTCTCACTCTCTTGGAACACTGTCTTCCTATGAAGAGGCTGACAGCTGACAGCCAGCATCAACCACCAGACTTGGGAGGAAGATGATTTTAGACCATCCAGTCCCAGAAATTTCTATATGACTGCAGACTTCTGTATGATCCCAGGGGACACCAGAAGTCCGGCTCAGCTGAGCCCAAATGCTAAGCCACTGAGTCATGGGAAATAACATGGTGGTTGTTTTAATCACGATGGTAGGCAGAATAACAGTTGCCTAAAGTTGTTTATTATCTTAATCCTGTGAACCTATATGTTACCTTACATGGCAAAAGGGACTTTACTCATGTGATTAAATTAATGACTTTGAAATGCAGCGATTATCTTGGATTTTCTGAGTGGGCCCAATGTAATCGCAGGGCTTCCTTGGTAGCTCAGCTGGTAAAGAATCTGCCTGCAATGCAGGAGACCCCAGGTTGATTCCTGGGTCGGGTAGTTCCCCTGGAGAAGGGATAGGCTACACACTCCAGTATTTTTGGCCTTCCCTGGTAGCTCAGATGGTAAAGAATCTGCCTGAAATGCGAGAGACCTGGGTTTAATCCCTGGGTTGGGAAGATCGCCTGGACGAGGCAACCCTTTCCAGTATTCTTGCCTGGAGAATCCCCATGGACAGAGAAGGCTGGTAGGCTATAGTCCATGCGGTTGCAAACAGTCAGACATGACTGACTGACTAAGCACAATGTAATCACAACTGTCCTTATGAGGGAAGAAAAGACCAGAAGGTCAGAGTCAGAGAAGATGGGACAAGGGAAGCAGAGGTCAGAGTGATAGAACTGGGGGCACTGAAGATGGAGGAAGGGGGCTGCGAGCCAAAAAAAGCAGAGGCCTCTATCAGCTAAACAAGGCGAGGAAACAGATGCCCCCAAATCCTCAAAAAGAAACACAATCCTGCTAACACCTTGATCTGAACCCAGCAAAACCCAACAGACTTCTGACCTGCCAAAGATAACATGTATGATGTTAAGCTAGCAAATCTGCAGTAAGTTTTTATAGCAGCAAAGCTAATACAGCCACTAAGATTTGGGATGACAGTAAACAGCAAGAGATAACTGACTAAATAGTTCTTTGAAAACATAAGATCCTTCCTAAGAGAAAAATCAACCTAAATATTTTTATCTTTTATTTAATTAAATATCCATATATAATAAAACAGTTTTAAGCTGAAATCTTAGTATTCCATAGAATCATGAATATGACTCTCTTCAAACCCCAAAATATGCTCCTATTGGAATCAATGTAGTATAACAAACACAAAACCCTGTAAAACAATTCATTCTCTTTGAACACAACCAGAGAAGGCATACAGATTACTGGCTGGAGTATACACTGTCCTACAAACACAGATAAAGTAAGCATTGCAGACTAAGGAATTTAACTCCATCTGATCTTTTTAATTGCTTAATTAAGACAGAATAATCATTTTTAAGTCCATCTGAATATGAAAAACAAGCATGAGCTTATCTTAGGAATGATTTCTCATTGAAAGAAATAACACTAAATCTAAATGCTATGTCGCTGAAAGAGTAATTTATGAGCCAAATGCCTTCCAAAACACAAAACCTTTATCCTTTAAGGTCTTCAACAAACTCAAAAGTGGTAGTATTATACAAATTCATATATGTCTGATAATTTTCCCCACAATAAAATATATCATTCCTAAGATACAAAACTAGCCTAAATATGTTCATTCATGGACACACTCACATTCCATTCTGGTCAGTTAGAATACTTATGAGTCAGTATATTTTCAGTTACTATGAGCAATGGGTCAAAAGAATGAGGTTTTGCAATTCAAACATACACAAAGTGTTCTATTGTTACATTAGATTCAAAATTTTCAAGATTAAAACAAATTAAAGTAGATCAGCAAAAAAGTTCCCTAATCTGTAATATAAAACTTATAGATACCAAAGATTAATGTAAAAGTGATATATCTAAAATACATAAAGTCAACAGCTACATAAATGTAAGTTACCCTTCCTTATAATAGTGTATCAGGAATTTAAGAGCTTTTTTTATTTATAAGGTACATTCCTTCAAATATCACACCTCCTACTTCAAATAATAGAGGTATTAAAAAAAAATTAAACAGTGCAATTACTAACAATCAGGAAATAAGATACTCCACATGAAGGGATCTAAAATAACTGAAGTGTATAGTCCTTAAGCAATTTCTCCCCCACATCCCTCAAACCATTTCTGACAGAATTTTCTTCTGGGAAATATTACTGATTTCCTACCTTCTTAAACAAAGTAGACTCAATAACAACTTATTATTTTCAAAATGTTCTAGAAGCATCCCTTCCCTGTTCATCATAGAGAGTTCACTTAATTCTGGAAAATTAAAGAAACTCTATCCAAAACAGTGATAGCATGTTTGTCAATTTACATCACAAGAAAAAAATGTTTCATGTATTTTAATTGTAGCTTTTTCTCTTTTAAAGTTCCTACATGAAGTCCTGACTTGACACAACCAGCTGTGGATTTCCTGTGCTAACCTGGGGTGACCATCACCATCAGCAGATCTGCAGACTAAAATGCTAACGCTGACATTTTGAGTAATAAGTTTATGGCTTTAAATGCACCTAACAACAAATACAAAAAGAACTTCCCAGATAGTTCAATGGATAAAGATTCTGCCTGCAATGCAGTAGACACAGGAGACATGGGTTTGATCCCTGGGTCTGGAAGATCCCCTGGAGAATGAAATGGTAGCCCACTCCAGTATTTCTTACCCGAAAAACCCCATGGACTTAGGCATCAGATGGGCTACAGCCCATGGGGTCACAAAGAGTCAAATATGGCTGAGTGACTAAGCGCAGCAAGCAACAAGTACAACAATCACTAGTGCTTCGACAGGGCTTAAAGTACTTTCAGTGTCAGCATACACTAACTCATTTCATCTTCAAATATGATTTGTTAAAATCCTGTCTTTACTACTGCTTTAGAGATGAAAAAATTCAGGTAGGGGTTAAATAACAAGCCATAGGTCACACAGCTAACGAGTAGCAAGGCAAGATTAAGAACCAGACTCCAGAGTCTGGACTCTTAACTGCTTTGCTAAAAACTATAGCTTGACTAAATCCAATTGATCTTTTAAAAACTTATCAACAGTAGAACTGATGATAATTCATATGATCAACACTAACTTTTTAATGCTCTTAGCTGATCATAATAATAAACATGTGCGTTAACTGCTAGCTTATCCATAAATCAAGATGGATTCTTTCGTTATCTCTGGTTGGTCCATGAAGAACATCAGGAACACATGGTCCTGTGGACTCTGTCTAGATGCTGATTCAGACTGCAAAATCATGAGACACTTAGGAATAGTTGAACACTGACAATGCTTGACGATTTTAAGGAACTGTTGTTTATTTTTTAGGTCTGATAATAGCATGATGATGTTTTCTTAAAGTCTTTAGTGTTCAGTGATGAATACCTATGTATTTATGTATAAAATTATATGCTTTCTAGAATTTGCTTCCAAATAATTCACTGAGAGGGATTAGAGGCAGATATAGTAAAACAACATGGCCACGTGTTGCTGGGAAATAGATGCATTATGCTTGAGATTTCCTACAAGAAAAGAATATTGCTAAAATGTTCTAACAGTTACTGCTTGATTTAATTGTCTGTACAACAATTTACACTGAGAGGCTCTCTTTCACATCAGTTCAGCACACCGTTATTGGACTGTGCTTGATGTTACAGAAACGTCTCTCTGAATAATTACTTACCTTCACGAAGCTTACATTCTAAGAGAAAACATGTTCAACAGGTACATATAAATGCAAGTGAGATGCGTACTGTGAAAGGTGATGTCCCCTCTGAAGAAGGGGAATCAAACTGAGCCGGAGGTCAAAACAAAGTTTGCCAGGCAGAACAGGCAGGAAGACAAAGTGAGCCAGACAGCACCAGTGACAACAGGGAGGGGAACCAACACTGCACAACAGCCTTGTCTGAGGAAACAAGAGTTTAGGATGGTTGTAGCTACAGTCCCATGGATGGAGGAGCCTGGTAGGCTGCAGTCCATGGGGTCGCAAAGAGTTGGACATGACTGAGTGACTTCCCTTTCACTTTTCACTTTCATGCATTGGCGAAGGAAATGGCAACCCACTCCAGTGTTCTTGCCTGGAGAATCCAAGGGACGGGGGAGCCTGGTGGGCTGCCATCTGTGGGGTCGCACAGAGTTGGACGCGACTGAAGCGACTTAGCAGCAGCAGCAGCAGCAGCAGCTACAGTCCACAAGGTCGCAAAGTCAGACACGACCGAGCACAGCACAGCCTTTCTCAATAAGAGTTACCAGGAGAATTAATCCTTAAGGCCCTAGCATTAATGTAATGAATTAACATCTCTCCTATGCCTAAAGAATGGCATGGTTAATAATCACTTTTGGGAGAAAAAAGTCATTTCTGGAAAAACTGAGAAAAATAGTTTCTCTCAAATAATTTTCTGTGTTCTATGGTTCTGATAAGGAATTCCAGCTAAGAAAGTCATTTTAACTGACTTTCAATTTTCTTTTCAGACGAGGAAGTTAGCTTCACTGTACAAAAATGTTATGAATGCTATAATTAAACACCTAATCTTTGGAACCATTTCAAATAGTTCACTCACTCCCAATTAAGGAAAAGATGTCAAAGCTGTTGATTCCAACTGCAACCGGTCAAACTTCTCAAAATATAAAACACACACTAAATCACACATATTTCTGAGCTGCACTCTAAAATGAAAAGTTTCTTTTAAATAAAAGTTTCTTTCAACTGACATTTGTACCAGTTCAGAATAACATTTTTAAATAAAATGAAGTGCAATTTTCAGCCAACTTTCAAAATGCTTTGCTCTTGTCAGTTACTTAGAAACATAAAACTATTGAGAATAGGAAGGGCTAACATTTTAAGGAATCCTATTTTAAGTTGTAACATAAAATATCCTTTTTACTTTCAATGTAAGTGAAAAATATATGGTGAACCACCAGCTCTATTCCCTAAAGCTAATACAAAAATGTGCTCAGGATTTTTCTGTTAGAATATTTAAGGTTAACAAATTGATGTGTATCCCTGAGATGACTGAGAATTTGGAAACAAATACTGTTGTGTTTGAATACAAGTAAACTCTAATTGCTGAAACTTTTAATGTCTTAGACATAACAGAATTGAAACTACATCTCAAAAAAAAAAAAAGAGTATTAATACTCTCCACTCAAGCTTTTCAATCTAGTGTAGAGAAATTTTTAGGCCCACTTTGCAACAACTTAAAAAGTAACAGTTTGACACTTGCACAACACCTTAAAAAAAGAGGAACTGTTCTTGAAGAAAAGGTAGTGGACAACTGGCCACACGAAATTCCCGAGTGTGTCAACATACATTCGCAACAAAAGTCAAAGCTAGACAAATAATCGACACAGTAATGATGTAATTAATTCATATTTAATTTCCAAAGAACAAAAGATGAGTTAAGTCCTGCTATAATGTTATGCCCCATGAAAATGAAAGAAAGTGAAGTTGCTCAGCCGTGTCCGACTCTTTGCGACCCCACGGACTGTAGCCTACCAGGCTTCTCTGTCCATGGGATTTTCCAGGTAATAGTCCTGGAGTGGATTGTCATTTCCTTCTCCAGGGGATCTTCCCAACCCAGGGATCGAACCCGGTCTCCCGCATTGTAGACAGACACTACCGTCTCCACCAGGGAAGTCACTACCCAACACAGGTTTTGTTTTTTTTTTCAATCGTGGGCTGTAACTTTTGACTTGAACATATTCGGCTAGCAATTTTCCTTTTAATTAGTTGTCAACCTCAGGTATGAATCGTCTTTAGTTAGGTAAGCAATAGAAACTGAAGAGAACTATTGATTTCATAGGAACGGATGCAATGGTCTCAGGCAGCGGCTTACATTTTGCTGTCATTTCGTTCACTGCATTCTTAAATGTATGGAGTGGAGAAGGAAATGGCAACCCATTCCAGTATTCTTGCCTGGAAAATTCCATGGACAGACCACGGGGTCGCAGAGAGTCGTACACAACTGAGAGACTCGAATGCACGGCTCCTCTGCGAGTCACAGGAACCCCGCAAACAGCATTCCATTCCATTTCCAGGCGGCGGCTGCACACACAGCACTGAGTCACTTGGCCACCCGACTCCACCCTGCAATATCCCGGCTTTTACTTCCAAAGGGCTGTTTCGTCAGGCCCCCACCGCACCCGTGGAAGACCCAGGGGTCCAACTCCAGAGGGGTGTACAATAACCGGGGCTGACAGGAGGTCTTTTCACTACTGCTACTGAGGACAGACTCAAAACGTTCCCCGCAGAGCTTCATCTGCAGGATAAGACCAAGAAAACCGCGGACGAACTACAGCCACAGAGAAGGCACCCACCGCACCCTCCCAGTTCCAAGCTGGACCCTCGCACGCCCACTCTGCGCACGCGCGCGCACGCGCTCTCCGGCCACTGGGCCAGGTGGTCGACAGAGGTAGGAAGGGAGGGTGGGGGGCGGGAGCCGTCATGGCTGGCTCTGCCCGTAAGTTTTCTCACCTCGGTAAACGGGTCCATCGCCCCGGACTTCGCGTGTCGATCACGAGACGGCCAAAACGGTGGTTCAAATTCAGAAAAAGAAAAGTGAGTGCCGGCTCAGTGTGTTACTTGAAGAAAACAAGAAGGTGGTGGGGAACTCTCCCAAGCTCCTCTCCCCTTCCCCACTGCCTCCGAAGTCCGACTCGGCCTGCAGCGGCGGTTCAAATTTGAATTTCAGCGCCCGGACCCGCGCGCATGCGCACCGGGGGCAGGGCACGCCTCTCCTGGCCCTGGCGCTAGATCACGTGGCCTCGCCGGGGCTGGGAGGTTCCCAAGGGTGGCTTTGCCGGCTTAGTGACAGCCTGGCCCGGGCGGTGGGGATGCAGCGGTAGGTGCGGCTCTCCAGTGCATCAACTGCCTCCTGGCTCAAAGCCCCACCCCCAACGCTCGCAACACCCCGCCCCGTTTAAGCAGATCCCTTCACACTCCTGTGCCTGGGCGTTCCTGCTTTCCTTCGTTCCTAAATCTAGGATTAAGGGCCCTTCTGTTTGGAATCCCACTAGACCTTTGAACTTACATAGCTTTATGTTCATATGCTTGTCAGCTCCTGCTTCACCCCAAGGTGGACTCAGTCTTGGCCTTCTTGAGGCGCAGGTCTGGTGAGCCTCCAGCCACTTGTGGCTAATGACCAGTGAGCTGCCTTGGGCACTGGCCTTTATCCCTGGGAAAATAAGGTTAACTTTAACAGACCTGTTAATGCTTATACACAAAACTCTTGTCGGCTCTTCTTAACCTCGTCAAACTGCATGCAAAGTTAGAGCTGAGAGGCTACCCACTTTAATCCTTTCTTTTACAGGTAAGAGAAGGGAGACCCTAACACTTTAAGTAACTGGTCCTGGAGAAATGAAAATCCCATTCCCGTCTCAGTCGACTTTCCACCACTGGATCATAGCTAGGTCTCATGACTATTCTTTATTGCGAACTGAAAAATACGTTTTATAGTTACCGTATCGGATTCATACTTTATTAAACAAGTCTGTATTAGGGCTTGTTATAAAGACAACAAACAGGTTGTGACCTGTTCATCTGTAACACTGTAGATTTCTGAATGGCTGGCTGCCCAGCAGTTGAACAGGCCAAAACCATTACTCCCAAGTAAGAATTTCAGTATATTTAATAAGGTTTCTATCTCAGCAGCCAGTGAACATTACAAAAAGTATTTCACTAGTAATATCTGTAATTTGAGTTGTGGTACTGTATGTAGTAATAGGAGAAGGAAATGGCAACCCACTCCAGTACTCTTGCCTGGAGAATCCTATGGACAGAGGAGCCTGGTGGNATTTAATAAGGTTTCTATCTCAGCAGCCAGTGAACATTACAAAAAGTATTTCACTAGTAATATCTGTAATTTGAGTTGTGGTACTGTATGTAGTAATAGGAGAAGGAAATGGCAACCCACTCCAGTACTCTTGCCTGGAGAATCCTATGGACAGAGGAGCCTGGTGGGCTACAATCCATGGGGTGGCAAAGAGTCAGACAAAACTGAGTGACTTGACGTTATGTAGTAATGGAAAGAATTCTGAGTGTGGGATGAGAATAAATTCCTTGGGGCCTTGACTCCACCAGGACTATGTGACCCTAGGCTTTAGGCAAACTATTTAACTCATTATCTTTTAAACCTTTTTGGGGAGGCAAATCATTTAACTCATTATCCTTTAAATCTTTTTGGGAATCATAGACTCCTTTGAAAATACAATTAAAGCTTTAAAATGCCCTTTCAATCATAAGCATTTTAAGATATGATTCCATGAAATTCCATGGTCACTGGTTAAGAACCTCCAATTTAGCCTCTTTGGATTTTGGTTTTCTCATCTGTAAAAGCGAAATAATCAGCTGCCCTGCCTTTCACAGTTGTTAGGCAGATCAGGTGAAAAACTGAGAGCAATCCAAAAGTATTCTGTAATAAATAATAAGGTCCTACCCAAGTGTTTTGAATTATTAATATCTCACTTAAAAGTCTTGGCTTCCCTGATAGCTCACTTGGTAAAGAATCTGCCTGCAATGCAGGTTCAATTCCTGGGTTGGGAAGATCCCCTGGAGAAGGGATAGGCTACCCACTCCAGTATTTTGGCTTGGAGAATTCCATGGACTGTATAATCCATGGGGTCGCAAAGAGTGGAACGCAACTGAGTGACTTTCACTTTCTTTTCAACTCAAAAATGTTAATTGCCCATTTGTGTCTGACTCTTTGCTGCGACCACCGTATGGACTCTCCAGGCTCCTCTGTCCATGGGATTCTCCAGGTAAGAATACTTAAGTGGGTAGCCACTCCCTTCTCCAGGGAATCTTCCTGACCCAGGGATTGAACCCAGGTCTCCTGCATTGCAGGTGGATTTTTTTTCCATCTGAGCCATTAGGGAAGCCCATGCTAGCTATGAACCAAAGAGAAAAGATGCTTGAATTTTTTTTTCAAATGCTGGACAAGAAAGTGGTAGGTATATTAGGGTTGGAGGTTCAGGAGGAAGTTTACACAGCATTGGAAAATGAGTCATTAGAAACTTATGAAGCCCTGTGCCTTCCAGCTTTGACCTCTATGAGCCTTAGATTCTTTATACCTGTGTGCCTGCATGCTTAGTCGTGTCCAGCTTTGCAAACTCATGAGTCCATGGGGCTCTTTTGTCTATGGAATTTTCCAGGCAACTGGAGTGTGTTGCCATTTTCTTCTCTAGGGGTTCTTGCTGACCCAAGATTGAAACTCGCGTCTCCTGCATTCATTGCAGGCAGATTCTTTACCACTGAGCCACTAGGTAAGCCCCTTAGATTCTTTATAACTGGATGCTAATAAAGACTAAACGAGATAAAAAGAACATGTAATGCAATATAACTACTCAGAATATTTAGTTTATGTTTATTCACAATCTCTCTGTCTTTACCCTGATAATGATGATAATAGCAACCACCCTATAAAGCTGAAGTTTGTTAAACCTCTACTCTGTGCCAGAAGCTGTGCTAGAGACTGAAATCTCAGTTCAGTTTAGTCNAATATAACTACTCAGAATATTTAGTTTATGTTTATTCACAATCTCTCTGTCTTTACCCTGATAATGATGATAATAGCAACCACCCTATAAAGCTGAAGTTTGTTAAACCTCTACTCTGTGCCAGAAGCTGTGCTAGAGACTGAAATCTCAGTTCAGTTTAGTCACTCAGTCATGTCCGACTCTTTGAGACCCCATGGACTGCAGCACATCAGGCTTCCCTGTCCATCACCAACTCCTGGAGCTTACTCAAACTCGTGTCCGTCGAATCAGTGATGCCATCCAACAATCTCATTCTCTGTTCTCCCCTTCTCCTCCCACCTTCAATCTTTCCCAGCATCAGGGTCTTTTCCAGTGAGTCATTTCTTCGCATTAGGTGGCCAAAATATTGGAGTTTCAGCTTCAGCATGAGTCCTTCCAATGAATATTTGGGAGTGAGTTCCTTTAGGATCGACTGGTCGGATCTCCTAACAGGTCTCCCTATTTCCCTTACTTCCTGATAGTTAGAACTACCTTTCTTCTTTAAAAACTGTGCTATAAAGTATTTCCAGTGTAACAAAAAATTAGTGAGTAGAACAGATAACCATGCACCTCCCACCTAGCTTAAAAATCTTTGTAATTAAAGTCTCCTATGTATTCCTCCTTCATGTCATTTACCTTCCACTCCCCAGGGGTTAAACTATCCTGATTTTCATGTTTATCATTCCTGTGAAATGCTTGTACTTTTATTACATGTACATATCTCAATATATAGTGTTTTACATAAATTTTATTTTTACTGTAAGTAAAAATTTCTGCAATTGGTTTCTTTTCCGAATATTCTTTTTATGAGATACATCCTCACTAACAGATATAGCTGCATTTTATTCATTATCACTGCAATAATTCTATTTTATTAATGTACTTGTAATTTATATATCCATTATCCTGTTAGTAGACACTGTTTAGCTCATTTCCAGTTTTTCATTCCAAAGACCCCATGATGCCATGAATTTTTTTATGTCTCCTTATGTCTCCATGCAAAACTTTCTTTAGAGTAATATACTTAAGAATTAGAGGATCATTTCAAAAAATGTATTTCAGTATTACTGCCACATATTAAAAATAAATTGCCCTTCAAAATGATTGTAACAATTTATATTCTAATCACCTTTCTATGAGTATGTCTGCTACTATAGTCCCTCCTTAGTACTTGGATGCTTTTTAGCTTCTGTCATTCTTATTTGTATACATTTCTCCTATTACTAGTGGAAATGAACATTATTTTGTGTGTTTATTGGCCTTTCAGTTTTCCTTTTCTGTGAATTTCAAATTCATATTCTTTGCTCATTTTTCTATGTGGTTGCTTTTTCTTATTGATTCAAAGCGTTTTGTTGTTTACTATTTTTATAGGAAAATAACCCTTCCTGGTTTTTTGGCTGGAAAATATCTTTTCCTAGTTTAAGGTTTGTCTTTTCATTTTAGGATGTCTTGGCTGTACAGAAATGTTTACTAGTAATATAATTAAATACATATATATTTTCAAATAGGGTTTGTACTTTTCGTGTCTCAAGAAATCCTTCCCTACCCTGAGGTTGTAAATCTGTTCTCCCATATTTTCTTCTAAAAAGTATGTTTTTTTTTTAAATGGCTCTGTCTTTAAATTATCTGAATTAATCTTGTTTTTTATCTGGAAAACCAAATGACTTAGCAGCATTTATTTAGTTGTCCGTTCTTTCCCCACTGACCTGTAATGCCACTTTTGTAATATACCTGTATGTGTAGGTCTGTTTAGAAGCTCTTTATTCTATTCTACTGGTCTATTTGTCTAGTCCTCTTCCAATATCAAACTGTTTTCATTATGTAATCTTACAAACACATCTTTGTGACATCAAACCATTTTATTAGTGCACATGGATATATCGTCATTAATTTAAGCCTATTTTAACATCTTCCAAAAATATATATAATGTACTTCCATAAAGATCTTTATACTGTTTAATGTATTCACATGTATCCTTGTGGTTGTTGCTTTTAAAATTATACATTTTAATTATACTTTATCTATTATTAGTATATAGGAACATGATTATTACAAACCTGCTGGACTATCATATTTTAGTAATTTATCCAAAGGGTAGGAGCTTTTTAAATTGTAAATTATACAGTGTCAATTTCTTGTGTAGAGCCAGTTTATGTATTCTGTTGCGAGTAGGATAATATGCAAATTCTTTATCATACCTACAGGGCCCTACATGATCTGGGACTAACCTTCCTCTCCTAGTATCTTGGTGCTGCTGCTGCTAAGCTGCTTCAGTCATGTCCAACTCTGTGCGACCCCACAGACGGCAGCCCACCAGGCTCCCCTGTCCCTGGGATTCTCCAGGCAAGAACACGGGAGTGGGTTGCCATTTCCTTCTCCACCTAGTATCTCAATATTCTCCAAATATCACAATGTGCATGTGTGCCAAGTCACTTCAGTCGTGTCCAACTCTTTGTGACCTTGTGGACTGTAGCCCACCAGGCTCCTCTGTCTGCGAGGATTCTCCAGGCAAGAATACTGAAGTGGGTTGCCATGCCCTCCTCCAGGGCATCTTCATGATCCAGGGAACAACCCACATCCCTTATGTCTTCTGAATTGGCAGGCAGGTTCTTTACCACTAGCATCCCCTGGGGAGGCCCAAGTATCACAATTGTTATAGAGTTGCTAAGTCGTGTCCAACTCTTTGTAACCCATGGACTGAAGCATGCCAGGCTTCCCTGTCCATCACTATCTCCCAGAGTTGTTCAGACTCATGTCCATTAAGTCAGTGATGCCATCCAAACATCTCACCCTGTCACCCCCTTCTCCTCCCGCCTTCAATCTTTCCTAGCATCAGAGTCTTTTCCAGTGAGTCAGCTCTTCACACCAGGTGGCCAGAGTATTGGAGCTTTAGCTTCAGCATCAGTCCTTCAATGAATATTCTGGTTTGATTTCCTTTAGGATTGATCTCCTTGCTCTCCAAGGGACTCTCAAGAGTCTTCACCAGCACTACAGTTCAAAAACATCAATTCTTTAGCACTCAGCCTTCTTTATGGTCCATCTCTTACATCCATACAGGACTACTAGAAAAACCACAGCTTTGACTATATGGACCTTTGTCGGCCAAGTGATGGCTCTGCTTTTCAATACGCTATGTAGGTTTTTCATAGCTTTCCTTCCAAGGAGCAAGCATATTTTAACTTCATGGCTGCAGTCACTGTCCGCAGTGATTTTGGAGCCCAAGAAAATAAGGTCTGTCACTGTTTCCGTTGTTTCCCCATCTATTTGCCATGAAGTGATGGGACCAGATGCCATGGCTTTAGTTTTCTGAATGTTGAGTTTTAAGCCAGCTTTTTCACTCTCCTCTTTCACCTTCATTAAGAGATTCTTTAGTTCCTCCTTGTTTTCTGCCATTAGGGTGGTATCATCTGCATATCTGAGGTTATTGATATTTCTTCTGCCATCTTGATTCCAACTTGTGATTCATTCAGCCTGGCATGTACATCATGTGAAAATATCACAATACTTTACCTTTTTTCCACTAGTCTCCAGCCTCATAAGCCTTTCTTCTAATCATAAAAATATGCCAAAATTTTTCCTGCATCAAGAACTTTCCACCCCCTGGACATTCCTAGATCTGCCCATGGCTTCTCCTTGTTAATTGGGTCTAAGCTTAAATGTGCTACTTCCTCAAAGAAGACTTCCCTGATCAGGTGCCCACACCACTTCTCTTTGCCCCCAAGCCACTTTCTATCCTATTATTCTGGTGTGTTTTCTTCATTGCACTTACAACTTATATGGGATTAATTATGTGTTGAAGTTTAACCATCTCCTTTTTCTGCTAGAGTGGAAGCAATGGAATGGCAGGGACTTGTGTTCATAGCTATTACCTAGCACATGAGTTCAATAGATATTTGTTAAATGAATGCATGTAAGATAACTAGTATTCCATTTTTAGAGATGGGGGAAACTGAGATACAAAGAGGCTATTTGGTTTAAGACTATCACCTAAAAATTTGAACCAGATCTGCCTGACTTCAAATCCTGCTTATGATCTTGACATTTCAGTTAATTTGTTTATTTTCATCACAAAAGACAAAATAATAATGTAAATGTGCTCTTCAGCTATATATATGGTGCTGAATAAATCACAACCTTAAAATTTCTTTCTTAAAAAAATTTTTTAAATTGCTAAATTAGGAAAGAAAATACATGTTATGTTCACATGATTATTAGTAGTTAGACTATACAGTTTGCCCTAATCACATTAATACTCTGAAAGTCATCAGAAGTGTTTCTCTAATTATTTAAATAAAAGCCACAATCTTCCAAGTTATTTAGATAAAGACTACAACTTATTATATTAATTTAAATATGGAATCAACGCTCCGAAGCAAAGATGACTAAAAATTAAATGTTGCCCTAGTAAATTAATATTTGGTCCTTCAAAGATCTTTTTTTTTCAACAAAGGAAATAGTGATCATTTTTTCACAGATAAAATTAATGGAGGGCAGAAAAACAGAAAAAGTCTAAAGCATTTACCTCACTAAGGACACTCCTTATGTAATTTTTCAAAGTACTTTTATACACATTCTCATTTAATTCACAAAATAATACAATTAAATAAATATTCTTATTTTTACAGGCATCTAAAAGGCCAAGATCTAACCATAAAGCAATGGCAAGAAGGATTAAGGTCAAGATCTCTACTTCAGGTTATCCAGCTGAAGGGCCATTTCTTTTACACATTTATTATAATGAAATAAGAATCATCAAGTGATGTCATACACATGTTTATTAAATGGGATAGTTTATTTCTTACAGTATCTGCTATTAATGGACATTAGTATCATATTTTAAGGGTTTAAACAGTTTTAAGGGTTCTTAACATCAGATGTTTTTCTCTTCTAATTTAAAAAATGTAACTGTTTCATATTCCAAATTGAGGGAAAACAGATTGTGTGTTTTCTAACATACTATATTGTTTCCAAAAGTCAATCCAACTTAGTCATGTTCCCTTTATCCAATCAACTTTTCTCAAAATTTATAGCTTTCATCTCTTTTTTTACTTTCTCAAGTGGTTTATAAGGGCATTAAGGGAATCATTCCATTCTTTAAAAGGGCCATAGTAAATCCTTTCATAAACATGAATTCTTTTATGTACTTGCTGCTGCTGCTGCTAAGTCACTTCAGTCGTGTCCAACTCTGTGCCACCCCATAGACGGCAGCCCACGAGGCTCCCCCGTCCCTGGGATTCTCCAGGCAAGAACACTGGAGTGGGTTGCCATTTCCTTCTCCAATGCATGAAAGTGAAAAGTCAAAGTGAAGTTGCTCAGTTGTGTCCGACTCTTAGCGACCCCATGGACCGCAGCCTACCAGGCTCCTCCGTCCATGGGATTTTCCAGGCAAGAGTACTGGAGTGGGGTGCCATTGCCTTCTCCGCTTTTATGTACTTACTGCACTATAATTTATATATTGCTACCTTTACTTTTCCATACCTAGATTTCTTAAAGCTATAATCACAGAACCTATTTTTTAATAAAAATTTTTTCCACATTGCACCTTGTGGGATCTTAGTTTCCCAGCCAGGGATTGAGCCTAGACCCTGGTCAGTGAAAGCTTGGAGTCCTAAACATTGGACCACCAATTAAGTCCCTATTTTTAAATTTTTTAGCAATCCCATATAAAAGAAAAATGGGCCTCCCAGGTGGCATTAGTGCTAAAGAACCCACCTGCCAATGCAAGAGATACAAAAGAGGCGAATTCCATCTCTGGGTCGGGAAGATCCCCTGGAGGAGAGCATGGCAACCCACTCCAGTATTATTGCCTGGAGAATCCCATGAACAGAGGAGCCTGGCAGGCTACAGTCCATGGAGTTCCAAAGAGTGGAACATGACTGAAGCAACTTAGCACACATGCATATAAAAGTAGCTCTTAAATATTAAATAATAACAGATTTCTTAAACATCAAACTCTTTTATGGAACCTCAAAAATAAAACATTCTTAAATTTGAAACAAGAAGGTTCGTTGTACTCCACTGATATCTATTATGAACTTCTTTAGTTTCCAAACACTTCAACAATGCCTCCTCACATAATCATTCCAAACATTGCTTGGTTCTTCTCCTCAGTCATTAACCTTTCCAAATGTTAGGGTTCCTGACATTCACTTTCATTCTCATCTCCCCTGCTTCTCACATCTTTCTCAGCACCATTCATGACTGGAAGGTACTGAGCCCTCAAGAAATGTTTGCTGATAATTTCTCTGTGAACACAGCCTCCTACACTCTGATCTCAATATTCCACAAACCTTCCACCTCTGCTGACCTTCTCCTCTCTTCTACTTGTGCACCAGAAAGTGCTCCATCTTCAAGATTTCAAATCCCCAAACTGGCCTCCTGATTGAAATATCAAATTCTTATCTCTTTTCCACTGTTCCTCTTGCCTACTAAGCCTGCAAGCCCCCTCTAACCCTAAGCTTCAGTTCATGCTCCTCTTCCAACTCTTGGTCAAATTGAAAATGTAGTTCATTTGTAGCCATGGCTATGTACTTATTAGCCCTGACTTCCTATCTTGCCCTTTTCTATGAGGCCACACACTAAGTAGTTCATCTGTCCTTGAAAGGTGCCAAGCAAGCTGCATTTAATTTGCCAATATGTAACCTTCTTCCGGTGGCTCAGATGATAAAGAATCTGCCTGCAGATGTGGGATGTGGGTTCAGTTCCTTCCTCAGGAGAAGACACATGGGAACCCACTGCAGTATTCTTGTCTGCGAAGTCCCATGGACAGGAGCCTGGCAGGCTACAGCCCATGCGGTCACAAAGAGTCAGATACAACTTAGCAGCTAAAGAACAAAACCTTACACAGACACAGACACACACACACACATACATATGTAGCTATAGTTACATAGTTATATGTAAATTTCTCTGTGTGTGTGTCTGTGTGCAGAGTCCCTGATTTATGATGGTTCTGCTTACGATAATTGGATTTTATAATAATGCAAAAGCAACATGCTTTCGGTAGAAACAGTACTTGGGATTTTGATCTTTTTCCTGGACTACCAGTAAGCAGTGCAATGCTTTCTCATAATGCTGCACAGTTGCACCAAGATGCCATTCCATCAGCCGTGTGATCCGAAGGGTAAACAATCAATACCAGTACAAGCGTTCTGGTTTTTATTTCCAGTGCGGTACTCAATAAATTACATGAGATAGTCATCATTTTATTATATAACAGGTCTCATGGTAGATAATTTTGCCCAACTGTATCCTAATATAATTGTTCAAAGCAGGAACTTCCAGGCTAGGCTAGGCAATAAGGTAAGATAGGTACATCAAATGCATTTTTGACTTAGGTTGTGTGTATTGGGACATAACCCCATCATAAGTTGAGGAAGATCTATGTGTGTGATGTGTGTGTGAATAACTCTGTTGGCTCTTTTTCCTCTGCTCCACAACTAAGTGACTGAGAACTTTAAATTCGACCCTGGTTGCTCTTGTGTACCTACACACACACTCTAGGTGATCTCATCAGTTCCACTGACTTAAAATACCTTCTATATACTGATGGTTCCCAAATTTATTTCTTTGGCATGATCTCTTCCTTGAGCTCTGAACAAGAATGTTCAACTAACTATATGAAATCTTAACTAGTATATTAAACTTAACAAATCCAAAATGAAATTTCCCCACTAAACCTATTCTTTCTCCAGTCTTCTCTATTTCCATAAATGGTACCACTATCTACCCAGCTGCTCAAGCCAAAATCCTAGGAAGTGAAGTGAAGTGAAGTCGCTCAGTCATGCCCTACTCTTTGTGACCCCATGGACAGTAGCCTGCACCAAGCTCCTCCATCTATGGGATTTTCTAGGCAAGAGTACTGGAATGGGTTGTTGTTTCCTTCTCTAGGGAATCTTCCCAACCCAGGGATGGAACCCAGGTCTCCCACATTGTAGACAGACACTTTACCGTCTGAGCCACCAGGGAAGTCCCAGAGTCATCGTCAATTCCTTCTTCTTTTCCTCCTACTCTATCCAGATACCCAACCTACCTATAACTCTGCCTTCAAGTATACCCTGGGTCTTTTACTTCTCTTCCTCTCTAGAGCTTCTGTTACACTCTAAGCCACCATCACCATCACTAGACACACTGCAAGAGTCTCCTGCCTGGATTCCCTGCTTCCACTCTCATCCTCTTTTCCATTGTTCTCAGAACAGTTAATGCAGTCTTTAAAAACAAAAACACAGCTGTGTTTTAAATACACCAGTAGCTTCTGATTACACTTAGAAAAAAGTCCAAACTCCT
Source organism: Neotragus moschatus (assembly GCA_006410615.1). Classification (NCBI taxonomy): domain Eukaryota; kingdom Metazoa; phylum Chordata; class Mammalia; order Artiodactyla; family Bovidae; genus Neotragus; species Neotragus moschatus. Next base: position 1,193,443 of record SJYA01000694.1, on the reverse strand, counting down.
TTCCTTAGCCCCTGCCTACCTCTGAGATCTTTTCTCCTACCACTTTTCCCCAGTTCACTGGATTCCAACCATGCTGACCTTCACGTAGCCCCAGGATCAGGATAATATCATGCCCATCTCTGGGCTTTGGCTTTTGCAGTTCCCTCTACTAGGAATGCTTGAATCCTCCCTCTACGCAAAATGTCTTGTGGCTGACTTCTTATCTTTCAAGTCAGTCAGTTCAGTTGCTCAATCATGTCCGACTCTTTGTACCCTTCAAGTCTCAGCTCAATAGTCACTTCCTCTGAGTCTTTTTCTGACCCCTCTGTACTTCAAGTCACTGTCTCTAGTATACTAGAGATGTACAGTACTATATCTCATAGCACCTATTTGTATTTGATGCTACATCATTTGTTTGTTGTTCAGTCGATAATCAGGTCCTACTCTTTTGTGACCCCATGGACTGTGGCCCACCAGGCTCCTTCATCCATGGAATTTCTTAGGCAAGAATACTGGAGTGGGTTGCCATTTCCTTCTCCAGGGGATCTTCCCGACCCAGGGATCGAACTCACGTCTTCTGCATTGGCGGTGGAATTCTTTACAGTGAGCCACCAAGGAAGCCCATATCATTTGTTTACATGATTGTTGTTTCTCCCACTGTAAGTTCCAAGAGAACTAGGACTCTATTTGATTTATTCACCACAGCACCCTTGAGGTATGTGCCCAAGGACTGCCTGATACATGTACATCGTGTTTACGTATGTATGTATGAAGTACCAGTATGCATATCTTCCAGTATGCAAAATCTTTCTTGTATGTATGCAGTATAAATAATTAATAAATATCTGTGGAAGGAATATATTAATGCACATCTTGATTTCTTCAAAATGTAATTAAGATGAACAATATTTCTGTTGTCTGATTAAAAAATATTCTTCTTCCCTTATTTATAATAAAACATCCTGTCAAAAAATATCATAGTGTTTCCCAGAATTTTTGTGCTGTTCTGACTATTTTCATTGACGTGAAAAGGCAAAGGCCATTTCACAAAGCATTCTTTATTTATTCCACTTTATGCTTTTCATTCTCCGGAAAAAGACATACTGAACACTTTCCATTCTCTCAATACAGACATCCCAAAAGCATTCAGATAACACTGAAAAAAATTTTTTTAAACCTAGAGAAACCAACTTTGCCTGGATTTTTTATAACTTTTATGTATCAGGGAACATTGTTTACAGCTGTCCTGAGGCTTCTGTTAATGCTTGTTGGAATCTGGAATATTGCAACTAGAGTTCCTCTATTCTTTTATAACAGCAAACTGCAGATTAATTTTCCTCAATTCATATATTTCCAAAGACACAGAATGTTATAAATTGCTTCCAAGAGAACAAGGAGAAAAGTAAAAAGTATTTTCTAGAAGCTTCTTCTCATTCTTTTAAACTCTCATCTGAAATTTAAAAGTAAACAATATTTTTTAATGTCCTGTTCTTTTAGTTACTAAGATAACTTCTTCTTAAGAAATTAAACTTTTTCAGTTTCAAGAGAAACATATGCTTGATCTGCTCTCAACAAAATGAACTTTTTCTGTAGAAAGTGAAATAGTATAGTTATTTGTCTCTCCACTGGCATTAGCAATACTAGCAAACTTCTCCAGGCTTCACCATCTTATTTCTTCTTTCCTGGCTTTTATGACCCAGGTTAATGATCAAATATATTCTAAACCTTTAAAAAGGAAGATGTTTATATTTTTTCTTAAAAAAAAAAAAAATCTGATCCTCTCTTACTACTGAGATGTTTCAGCTGACTTTTGTCCTGAAACTCCATTGACTATGAGTAGCTTGCCATGTGGAGAAGGAAATGGCAACCCACTCCAGTACTCTTGCTTGGAAAATCCCATGGATGGAGGAGCCTGGTGGGCTGCAGTCCATGGGGTCGCTAAGAGTTGGACACGACTAAGCAACTTCACTTTCACTTTTCTCACTTTCATACATTGGAGAAGGAAATGGCAACCCATTCCAGTGTTCTTGCCTGGAGAATCCCAGGGATGGGGGAGCCTGGTGGGCTGCCATCTATGGGGTCACACAGAGTCGGACACGACTGGAGCAACAGCAGCAGCAGCTTGCCATGTGATTCATACATGCAATATACATGTTAATAGATGAGTTAATTAAATAAATTACTGAAAAAATAAGAAAAATATAAGCTCTTTATTCATAACATAAAAAACAAAATTTCTATGAAAAATATTTTTCTATGATTTTTTTAAATCTAGAATTTAATGGAAATGATCATTAAAGAGAATCAGAAGTTGAAATGATCCACAGTACAATGCTAGTACTGAACATAAAAATAAATATTAAAAAAGTGAAGTATAATGCTGCAATAGGATAACAACAATAGCATTCTTGGCTATTAATGGAAAACTTAAGTTTAGTAAAACTTTAAAAAGGGGGGAGGGTATTCTTAGAGGTAAACAAATTATTAAAAGCAATTTTAATAATTCTTTATTTTGCAATCAGTGCTTTGAAAATGAAGTTTATATAGAGACAAGTAGGAAGGAAAGTTTCTTAAAAAGATGGAATTGTTCATTGTTCTGGTGGATATGTAAAAACAATGCTGACTCAAAAGCAGCCAAGTGGACAGCTGCAGATGCTGTACCCATTGGAAATACTAAGCAGGCGTAGCATGAATCAATAATTAACAAAGCAGATGCACAAAGCTTGATGAGGATGAATGATGGCATGGGCGGGAATGGTAAAAGAAGCTGATAACAGTACTAGCTTTGTAAGTAATTAGATAAACTCTTTGTTTTCATGAATTTGTTAGTAAGAGTACTTCAGTGCCTAATAGTACACAAAGAATATCTTTTTTTTAATGCTTTGATTAATTGATATGTACCTCTATATATTAATAGTTTTTATCACTGAAAATGTTTATAAATCAAAATGATCCACAAGAAAAATTGGTAGGGTGAACATGGAAATAATTTTTAAAGTAAAGAAGAAATAATATTTTAAATGAACTAACTACAGGGGCATCAAGGGCTTCCCTGGTAGCTTCTGGAGAAGGGCTAGGCTACCCACTCCGGTATTCTTGGGCTTCTCTGGTGGCTCAGCTGGTAAAGAATCCACCTGCAATGTGGGAGACCTGGGTTCGACCCCTAGGTTGGGAAGATCCCCTGGAGAAGGGAGTAGCTACCCACTCCAGTATTCTGGCCTGGAGAATTCCATGGCCTATATAGTCCATGGGGTTGCAAAGAGTTGCACAATTCTTAAGTTTAATGAAATGTTGAACAGGGAGGTATACCTTTAGTGCACATCATTTTCTAACTTTTATTGTGTGTGTGTGTATACACACACATGCTAGTCAGTAAGGACAAATACATTGTGGATAAATATATTGTCTTTTATGTACTTTAAAAGCACAAAGCCCTGTTTCTTGTATATAAATAGCTGTGGAATTAATAATACATCTTAGTTTCTCCAAAATATAATGGAAGTAGACAATCTGATTATGTATGTTTTAGTAAAAACAGAGTAAATTCTTTAGATGCTGAACATATGAACTGGAAACATCTTTTAGTTTTTATTTTTTTGAGAATTACAGCTCTTAAACTGCGGTGATTTGAAAAATCAGAAATTTTCAGAGGTAACATGCATTTATAGCAAACTTGGGAAGCAGGTTTCAGTCTTAGGTATAAAAAGAAGTTAAGGAGGTATGTAAGGAAGATAAGCATACAAGTTTCATTTACACAGTTTTCCCTTAGGACATATGTTGCAAGAACAACGGCTCTTCTGANAGGCGTAGCATGAATCAATAATTAACAAAGCAGATGCACAAAGCTTGATGAGGATGAATGATGGCATGGGCGGGAATGGTAAAAGAAGCTGATAACAGTACTAGCTTTGTAAGTAATTAGATAAACTCTTTGTTTTCATGAATTTGTTAGTAAGAGTACTTCAGTGCCTAATAGTACACAAAGAATATCTTTTTTTAAATGCTTTGGATTAATTGATATGTACCTCTATATATTAATAGTTTTTATCACTGAAAATGTTTATAAATCAAAATGATCCACAAGAAAAATTGGTAGGGTGAACATGGAAATAATTTTTAAAGTAAAGAAGAAATAATATTTTAAATGAACTAACTACAGGGGCATCAAGGGCTTCCCTGGTAGCTTCTGGAGAAGGGATAGGCTACCCACTCCGGTATTCTTGGGCTTCTCTGGTGGCTCAGCTGGTAAAGAATCCACCTGCAATGTGGGAGACCTGGGTTCGACCCCTAGGTTGGGAAGATCCCCTGGAGAAGGGAGTAGCTACCCACTCCAGTATTCTGGCCTGGAGAATTCCATGGCCTATATAGTCCATGGGGTTGCAAAGAGTTGCACAATTCTTAAGTTTAATGAAATGTTGAACAGGGAGGTATACCTTTAGTGCACATCATTTTCTAACTTTTATTGTGTGTGTGTGTATACACACACATGCTAGTCAGTAAGGACAAATACATTGTGGATAAATATATTGTCTTTTATGTACTTTAAAAGCACAAAGCCCTGTCTCTTGTATATAAATAGCTGTGGAATTAATAATACATCTTAGTTTCTCCAAAATATAATGGAAGTAGACAATCTGATTATGTATGTTTTAGTAAAAACAGAGTAAATTCTTTAGATGCTGAACATATGAACTGGAAACATCTTTTAGTTTTTATTTTTTTGAGAATTACAGCTCTTAAACTGCGGTGATTTGAAAAATCAGAAATTTTCAGAGGTAACATGCATTTATAGCAAACTTGGGAAGCAGGTTTCAGTCTTAGGTATAAAAAGAAGTTAAGGAGGTATGTAAGGAAGATAAGCATACAAGTTTCATTTACACAGTTTTCCCTTAGGACATATGTTGCAAGAACAACGGCTCTTCTGAATGCAAAGCATTCATTGCTCATTACTATTATCAAATGTTTAACCTGAAGATGTGTTCTTTATCCACATGCCCATTTTATATCATTCTGTTTTTCTTTTAATTATCATTGAAAATGCAAGCTTTCTATTATCTGCTGATTCATTAACTTACAAATAATTTATTGAGTATATACTGTGTGCCAGACACTATTCTAGTTGCTAGAAATATAGCAGCGAGCCATCAAAAGTTACTGCACTTGTGGAAATTTTGTTCTAGAGATGGAGACAGACAATAATCAAGATAAATCAGTAAAAGACATAATAAATTATATGATATTAAGTGCTAAGGAGAAAAAAATAAAGCAGAGAAAGGAGCTAGGAAATCTGAGAAAGGACTAGAATCTTAAATTGAGTGACCAGGAAAGGTCTCTGAGAAGTGACGTTAAGTCCTGGGAAGTGAAGGAGCTTGTCCTGTGGACACAAGGCCAGGGTGGGTGCTAGGGCTGTCGGAGCATTCCAGGCAGGGAAAGCCCCAAATCGGAAAGGTCATGAGGTGAAACAGTGCTTGGCATAGTTGAGGAATATTTAAGAGCCAGAGTGTCTGGAGGAGACCAAGGAGAGGAGAACAGTGGGAGATAAGGCCAAAGAGATGACAGGAGGCTAGGTCATAAAGGACCTTGTAGGCAAGAAAGGAAGACATTGAAGTACTTTTCACAGAAAACTGACATTATCTGACTCTTTAATAGGATCAATCTGGCCACTGAGTTTTGAGAATAAAGAGGGCAAGAATGGAAATACAGTGTTCAAGTCTCCTGTAAATGTGTTATCATAGTTTTGTTTAAAAAAGAAAAAAAAAANTAGACCGGCTTTGTAACTCGCAGCTGGGACTAAGTGACACACCAGCTGTCTCTTGTAAATTTACTGCGGAGTTAACAGCTCACAAACGTCTACGGAGACAAGGAGTCAAAATGCGTGTATCCCAGCGGGCGGGGACACGAGCCTCTCCCAAGGCCCAGCCCACAAGCCCCCCGAGGCGTGGGCGAGCGCTGTGCTCGCGGGAAGTTGTAGGTCCTCCTCTTCTTCGAGTCAGGCCACCGTAGCTCGAGCGCCTCCTGTGGCGCGCAGGCTCTGAAAGCTTGGCGCACGCTGGCAGCGAGAAGCGTTTCCTAGCAACGGGGGAGCGGCAACGTCACGGCGGCGGGTACTCAGAGCTGCTGCCTACCGTTGGGCGGCCTTGAGTACCTTCCAGCTACCTGCGGGCTGGAACGAACGCTGTGCGCAGCTCTCTGTCCGCACGTCTTTGCCCGTCCGTTCCCACCTTATCTTATCCCTGGTCGCCGAGAGCAACCTCCTGCCACGACCCCGGGTCCGAGCCACGGCCGGAGGCTAGAGGCGGCTCGCCGGGTTCCTATCTGGCCCTCGCCCCCAGCGCCCGCGGAGCCCACCGCCCGCGGCCTCAGCGGGACGATGCTGGAGTCAATTCGAGTGACAGGTGAGCGCTAGGAAGCATGGTGGTCCCTGGGCTGGCGGGAGCCGCCAGGGTCCTCCCGGCCGCTTGCGGCGAGTATCGGGTGGGTCCGCCCGAAGGCCGAGGTAACCGTAGGATTTGGGCTCTGGTGCCCAACGCGACGCCCAGAACAGTGCGGAGCCCCCAGAAGGTGCTCAGGCAAAAGGTGCGCAGGGAAGAGGAAACGGTACCGTTAGGTTTTGTCATTTATCAATAAGCACGTGCTGTGGATTGTAATGGGGTAAATTTTACTGGCTTACCGGCCCTACAATCTAAATATTGTTAAATTCTATTTTAAAGCTTATTAAATATGTAATCAGGCATTATAGTGCCCTGGAATCTAGTTTTCTAGAATGTTCAGAAAAATAAGAGCTAAGCAAATGAGCATGGCTCTGTATATGTCAGTATTTGTACTGGTTTGTATGTAGGCTTTTATTCTTAAGTCAGAATGTTTTGAGTTGATATCAATAGGTCACTGAATAAATGTATTATACCAAGCACAAAAAATGGATGTTTAGACCCCAGGTCAGAAAGTTATTTGCTTTCTGTTATTAAAAAAAAAAATGTGGATACTATTTAAAAATGATCTTGCATAACATTAGAATAATTCCCTAGGCCATTTTCCTTTCATTTGATTCTGTTTAACATTACTGCAAGACAGAGTTCTTGATAGTCTAATATCATGACCAGAAACACCTAAGAATAGCAAAGGAAATTCTCTAAACTTAAAACTAACATCAGAATAAGGCTAGTTTTTTTTTTTTTTTTAACTTTAAGGCATTGTAATACCTAGTAGAGCATTTTCCTGCAAAATCTTTAATTGTGTAACCAAGTCAAGTTTTAATGAAAATATTTATGGTCTTAATTATACTATATTTCATGTTCCATGGTGTAAAATAGGGAACTGATTTTATGCAGTCGTGACAGTGCTGTGATTTGTCTCATCGTTGTTTATGTTGATAGGAAGCATCAACAATTACAAGATTTAAGATTTCAGAGGCATTATATATTTTTTTTAAGTGATTTGATGTAGGTGCTGTTCTTTCATCTAAAATACAATGAAAATGTTGGAAGTTACTTTAAAATACTATATCTTCTTTTTACGTTGGAGCAGGGTCTCTCAACCTTGGCACTATTAACATTGAATTAGTGGGTAATTCTTTGTTGTGGGGGGCTGTCCTGGGCATTGTACAGTCTTTAGCAGATCCCCAGCCTCTCCCACTAGACGCTAGTAATCTCCTCACCCCCAACGCCCCACCCCCAACACACACACAGTTGTGACAACCAAAATTATCTCCAGACCTTATCAAATGTCTCCTGGAGGGCAAAATTACCACCGCCCCCACTCCATTTGAGAACCACTGCCTTGGAGAAAAATCTAGTTAGATTTTGTAAAAGGAGGGTTATTAGATAGCAGTTTAGAAATAATATCAATCAAAATTATTTTCCCAAAGCACAAAAATAATGGTAGAGAGAATATAATTACAATAATATTAGTTTTAGAAAGTGAGTATTCTGACCAGTCAGCTATACAACGTGGATCTCCTGTTTTTCAATATACACAGTTGGAAGGTTGAGGAGAAATACTTTATAAAATAGTAGACCTACTTCTCTTGTCTGAATCCCCATTCCATCATTTAGTGGCAATACACTTATCAGTCCAGCTCTGCTTGTTGCTCTCTCAAGATAAGATAACCTGGCAGTGGATTACTGTAGTTCAATAAAAATTAAAATAGTCATTTGAGACAATTCAAGCCCCAAATTAAAACAACTGGTCATTTTTCAAATTAGTTTTTCCATTTCTTTTGTAAGTTTCTTGACTAGTTAAAAGGAACCCACATGCTCTAGAACCCCACATATCAGAAAACCCACTTTCAGTGGCCAGAAACTTTATGAAGAAAGTTTAGCCGAAAGTATACCCTCCTTTCCCCCAACTATCCCTCTCTATCCCCTCACTATTCATTGATACCTTAGAAGCCCATGTTCTTCTGATTAGCATTAAGATTGCTCTTGTTTGTGGTGAGAGTACTGATGGAAAGTACTCTGTTCATTTCTTTTCAGCTTTAAGATAGCTATAAATGTAGAGCACTGAAGCACAGTTAACTTGTTTCTGAAATTATTTCCTATATAATATCTCACTTTTGATGTATTAGACATGGTTTAATATCTAAATATGACATCCCAGTGAACTGCCAATTGGAGGAGTAAAATAAGATTTGATTCCAAATACTGGAGTATTTAGTGTTCCATATAGTATTTCTCTAAGAGCTGAATATAATATTGATACTGATAATTAACACCCACTTCTTAGTACAGGCCAGCATTGTTCTCAGCACTACACATATATTAACTTTTTTGATCCTCCCACTAATACTGTGAGGTATGNGAGTAAAATAAGATTTGATTCCAAATACTGGAGTATTTAGTGTTCCATATAGTATTTCTATAAGAGCTGAATATAATATTGATACTGATAATTAACACCCACTTCTTAGTACAGGCCAGCATTGTTCTCAGCACTACACATATATTAACTTTTTTGATCCTCCCACTAATACTGTGAGGTATGTAGTATTTTTATTCCATTTTCCAGATAAGGAAGCTGCAGCATAAAGATGTCAAGTAGTTTGATCAAGGTTACACACAACTGCTAATAAATAGCCAAGATTCAAATCAGAGAAACTCCCTTCCAAAGCCGATTTTCTCAACCACTAGGGAAGTCAAACACTTGTTAAAAGATATGCTAAAGCCACAAAATTCAACATGAAAATCTCATTTAACATCAGTGCTATGTTAGCTGATAATTTACTCCAGGTGCTTTTAAGTTTTATCAGAGGCAAGTCTGTAATAATTTTTGCCTGGAAAGATGACATTTTACCTGACTATAAAATTGTTTTTGAAATAGAGAAAACGACATCTAGCTCATTCAGTGAGTAACAAAATGCTGTCAGAAGCCATATAAGATTATGTTCATTTGTGAATTCCTTCTGCCTGTATTTTGCATGTGATGAGAAGTGATTAATTAACCATTTGGAAATGAAGGTCCTTTGTAACAAAAGTAAATGCTTAAAAATACTAGACAGAAGTCCTAAGAGCAGTGTTTGGCCATTTGGAATGAATACACTTAGGCATATAGCTCCTGTTTGTTCTACAGTGTATTAGGCACCTGCCATTAAAACTTATCTTCAACATCACTCATTGTTTCATTTTTTTATGCATCCAAGTATGATTTTTTCCCCCCAACTTTCAGGCATTTAAATCCTGTGTCCTTTCTCTCCTCTCAAATATTCTCCTTCCTTGGTTATCTCTCAGCAGTGAGTGAGCAAAAACATAGGTTTATACCATCAGTTCAGTTGCTCAGTCATGTCTGACTCTTTGCAGCCCCGTGAATCTCAGCACTCCAGGCCTCCCTGTCCATCACCAACTCCCGGAATTCACTCACAGTCGCATCCATCAAGTCAGTGATGCCATCCAGCCATCTCATCCTCTGTTGCCCCCTTCTCCTNCTGACAATGTACAACCTTGACGTATTCCTTTCCCAATTTGGAACCAGTCTGTTGTTCCATGTCTGGTTCTAACTGTTGCTTCCTGACCTGCATACAGATTTCTCAAGAGGCAGGTCAGGTGGTCTGATATTCCCATCTCTTTCAGAATTGTCCACAGTTTATTGTGATCTACACAGTCAAAGACTTTGGCGTAGTCAATAAAGTAGAAGTAGATATTTTTATGAAACTCTCTTGCTTTTTCCATGATCCATCGGATGTTGGCAGTTTGATCTCTGGTTCCTCTCCCTTTTCTAAATTATTTGTTACTACTTATCATAGAAAGGATCCCTGAATGTCTAATCTTGAATGGATGAGTGACAGATCTGTGTAGATAAAGTTTTTTTAAAATGGAATTAATGGATTGTCTTTCTTGGCAAGGAAGGCAGCTATCCAAGTCAGCTAGCATTGAAATTGCCTCCATAGTAGGAGCCGGAGGTTGAGGACTAGAGGTGTAAGGATCCATGAGACTTGCAAAAGAGCTGTTTGAGAGAGTCATGTATCATATTTGCAGAAAGGATTTAGAAAAGGTTTTATAGGCAGATGTGGTCTGATAGGGATTCAAATAAGAAAATTTAAGACAAACTGGAACGCTTGGTCAGTTAATTGAATGTGAAAGCTCTTAAAGGGTTCAGCTAAATTCTCAAGTGTTTCTCTTCACATTGCTCTTTTCCTTCTCTGAATTCTAGATTATTGTCTGTACCTTTTGTGTTTCATATTTAAGCTTATACTACCTCGTATTAGTACTCAAATCTTCTTAGAACTGCCTTACCTTCAGAGCCATATTAGAGGCTAGGTGAAGACAAGAACGATGTAATTATACAAATGTTTTTCAGATTCATGTACCTATTAGCAATACTCCTGTATTTGTGGAATGAAAGAGTGCACTCTGCTCTCCTCTTTCACCTTCATCAAGAGGCTCTTTAATTCCTCTTTGCTTTCTGCCATTAGGGGGGTGTCATCTGCATATATGAGGTTGTTGATATTTCTCCCTGCAGTCTGTATTCCATCTTGTGATTCATCTAGCCCACCATTTTGCATAATATACTCCGCATACAAGTCAAATAAGCAGGGAGACAGTACATAGCCTTATTGTACTCTTTTCCCATATTGGAACCAATCAGTTGTTCCATGTAAGATTCTAACTGTTGCTTCTTGACCTGCATATAGGTTTCTCAGGACATAGGTAAGGTGGTCTGGTATTCTGATCTCTAAGAATTTTCCAGTTTGTTGTGATCTACGCAGTCAAAGATTTTAGTGTAGTCAGTGAAGATGTTTTTCTGGAATTCCCTTGCTTTCTCCATGATCCAACGAATGTTGGCAATTTGATCTCTCGTTCCTCTGCCTCTTTGAGACCCAGCATGTTCATCTGGAAGCTTTTGGTATAAGTGCTGTTTAAGGCTTTCCTAGTGGCTCAGTCAGTAAATAATCCTCCTGCAATGTGGGAGACCTGAGTTCTATCCCTGGGTTGGGAGGATCCCTGGAGAAGGGCATGGCAACCCAGTCCAGTATTCTTGCCTGGAGAATCCTCATGGACAGAGGTGCCTGGTGGGCTGCAGTCTATGGGGATCACAAAGAGTCAGATACGATTGAGTGACTAAGCACACAACACAAGCCTAGCTTGAAGGATTTTGAGCGTAACCTTACTAGCATGTGAAATGAGTGCAATTGTATGGTAGTTTGAACATTCTTTGACATTGCCCTTTTTTTGGGATTGGAGTAAAAACTGACCTTTTCCAGTCCTGTGGCCACTGCTGAGTTTTTTTAATTTGTTGACAATATATTGAGTACAACATTTTAACAGCATTGTCTTTTAGGGTTTTAAACAATTCAGCTGAAATTCCATCATCTTTGTTAGTAGTAATGCTTCCTAAGGCCCACTTGACTTCATACTCCAGGATATCTGACTCTAGGTGAGTGAGCATAACATTGTGGTTATCTGGGTCATTAAAACCCTATAGTTCTTCTGTGTATTCTTGCCGCCTCTTCTTAATCTCTTCTGATAGGGGCTTACTGTTTATGTTCTTTATCATGCCTGTTCTTGATTGAAATGTTCCCTTGATATCTCCAATTTTCTTGAGATTTCTAGTCTTTCCCATTCTATTGTTTTCCGCTTTTTCTTTGCATTTTTCATGTAAGAAGTCCTTCTTCTCACTCCTTGCTATTCTGTGGAACTCTGCATTGAGTTGGATATATCTTTTCCTTTCTCCCTTGCCCTTCTCGTCTCTTCTTTCCCAACCTCCTCAGACAGTCACCTTGCCTTCTTTCATTACTTTGTCTTCAGGATGGTTTTGGTCACCACTTCCTGTACAATGTTATGAACCTCTGTCCATAGTTCTTCAGGCACTCTGTCGACCACATCTACTCCCTTGAATCTATTTGTCACATCCACTGCATCGTCATAAGGGATTTGATTAGGTCATACCTGAGTGGCCTAGTGGGTTTCCCTACTTTCTTCAATATAAGTCTGAATTTTTCAAGAAGAAGCTCGTGATCTGAGCCACAGTCAGCTCCCAGTCTTCTTTTGCTGACTGTGTATAGCATCTCCATCTTTGGCTGCAAAGATTATAATCAGTTTGATTTCAGTATTTCCCATTTGGTGATTTCCGTGTGTGGAGTCATCTCTTGGGTTGTTGGAAAAGAGTATTTGCTGTGACCAGTGTGTTCTCTTGACAAAACTCTGTTAGCCTTTGCCCTGCTTCATTTTGTATTCCCAAATCCAATAACTTGCCTGTTATTCCAGGTATCTTTTGACTTCCTACTTTTGCATTCCAGTCCCCTGTGGTGAAAATGATACCGTTTTTGGTGTTAAGTCTAAGTCTATAAGGTGTTGTAGGTCTTTATAGAAGTAGTCAACTTCAGCTTCTTTGGCATTAGTGGTTGGGGCATAGACTTGGATTACTGTGATGTTGAATGGTTTGCCTAGGAAATGAACTGAGATCACGCTGTCATTTTTGAGACTGCACTGAAGTACTGCATTTTGGACTCTTATTATAAGACTTTGAGGGCTACTCCATTTCTTCTAAGGGATTCTTGCCCACAGTAGTAAATAGTCACCTGAATTAAATTCTCCCATCATCCATTTTAGTTCACTGATTCCTAAGATGCCAGTGTTCAGTCTTGCCATCTCCTGCTTGATCACATCCAATTTACCTTAATTTATGGACCTAACATTTCATGTTCCTATGCAGTATATTTATAGTATTGGACATTATTTTCACCACCAGACACAACCATAGCTGAGTATTGTTCCTGCTTTGGCCCAGCCCTCAGCTCTTTCCTAGTAGCATACTGAACACCTTCCAACCTGGGGTGCTCATCTTCCAGTTTTGTATCTTTTTGCCTTCATACTGTCCATGAAGTTCTCCAGGCAAAAATACTGGAGTGGGTTGCCATTTTCTCCTCCAGTGGACCACATTTTGTCACAATTCTTCACTGTGACTTGTTTGTCTTGGGTGGCCCTGCATAGCATGGCTCATAGCTTCAGTGAGCTGTGCAAGCCCTTTTGCCACAGCAAGGCTGTGATCCATGGAAGAGAAAGGCAAAACGACCTCTTCTTGTATGATATATCGTACATAGTGGGCTTCCCTGGCGGTGCTAGTGATAAAGAATC
>SJYA01000694.1:1149567-1178756 GCA_006410615.1 Neotragus moschatus | reverse complement strand
GGAGGGAGGGGGAAGGTTGGGGGGGGGTCCGGATTGGGAACTCAGGTACACTTGTGGCTGATTCATGTCAATGTATGGCAAAATGAGTACAGTATTGTAAAGCAAAACTAACTAAAAAATAAAAATTTAAACTTAAAAAGAAAAAAAGGAATCCTCTGCCAATACAGGTTAGACGTAAGAGACACGGGTTCAATTCCTGGGTCAGGAAGGTCCCCTGAAGGAGGGCATGGCAGCCCACTCCAGTATTCTTGCCTGGAAAATCCCATGGACAGAGGAGTCTGGCAGGCTGCAGTCCATGTGGTTGTACAGAGTTGGATATGACTGAAGCGACTTACCTTGCATGCACATCCCACGTAGTAATTATGTTTTTAAAAGACTTGGCAAGAACAAGTTTTATTTTCTTTAATGTTAACCTGTGTTGTATAGTTGCTAAGTCATGTCGATCTCTTTGTGACCCAATGGACTACAGCCTGCCAGGCTCCTCTGTCCATGGGATTTCCCAGGCAAGAATACTGGAGTGGATTGCCATTTCCTTCTTCAGGGGATCTTCCAGATGCAGGGATCAAACCCACGCCTCCTGCATTGCAGATGGATTCTTTAGTGCTGAGCCACCAGGGAAGTCCTACCTTAACCTATAGCCTAAAATTAAGAAAATAATTAATATTCAGTGATATTACTAAAACATGCTTGAATGTATACTTATTTATTTAATTTAAAATGTTTTTGATATAGATAAAAGAGTGTTGTCCTTCTTTTACTGTGGCTATCTTTATATATAGTGTCAGATTTCAAGATTCTGTTGGCTTTGAAAGTGTCTTGGATTTTACTTTGGTATTGATAATACCACTAAAGTATATCCTTTCTATGAAATCTACATGCTTTGGTAGAATTGAGTATTCAGATTATTTGTGTATATTATCTCATATCTGTAATCTTTGATCATCTAAATGGTTTGATGCTAAGGATTTTTACAGCTAATTTGGTGTATATACATTCTTATAGAAGTGACCATGTCTAGCCTGACCAAATTTAATAATATATTATTTTAATATTTAAAATGTGTTTTCCAAAGATTGTTGCAAAATTATAAAAGTTTAAAGACACTTCAGAATGCTTTTTATATAATAAGCAGTTAGCTTCATCTGGCATCTTTGTTATTTCTTTTGTTTTGATTTTATTAACACAGAAAAGCTTCACTGGCCTGAGCAAGAGCTTGCTAAGAAGTCCATTCTAAATGCAGAAGCATCCTTGATCATTGACAGCAAAAGAAGCATTTCACACTTATCTCCTGGAATACTGAAGGACATTTTCACAACTGGAACCAGTAGTTACAATGTCCTACTACAGAGCAAAGAGGAGAAAAAGCATCATTCACAAAAACAGCCTTCCTCTACAGGCTCCAAAAGATGTAGAAAACCCAGCAAATCTCCTAGCTCTTCACGTAGTAAAGATCTTCGCAAGATGAAAGCCCCAGTGCCTGTGATGAGCAGTAGTACTTGGTACTGCCTAGAAAGGCAGCCTGCTGTGTTTGTCACTAGTTCAGTGTCAAGTCCTGTGAAGTTTACGCATGATATCTCTGTTACAGGAAACACCATAGTACTGCCACCTAAACCCCAAAATGAAACAAAGGTGAAGCGAAACCTCTTCTCCACACTGCCAAAGCCAAAGCCACAGCCTCTGCTGTCGAGAAGTTTTGAAAAAGGAGATGATTTTTCTGGAAAGAAATTTTGTATACTGACTGCTATAAAGCCCACCAACTTGGAGAAAGAAAAACTGAGGTTCTTCAAGTCTGACTACACCTATAATCCTCAGTTTGAGTATGCTAATCCCTCTCTGCCAAGTGTATTGGCCAAGCACAGCAATGCATCTGATCGATTTCTTAAGCAGGTAAAATGCTACTTCTGTCGTGTGATTTCACTTTATGTAGTGAAAACAATTATTTGCCATCTTATAGAAAGCCAAAAAAGTTGTAAAATATTCCAATTATTTATAGTTATCGCCCATCTAGGATACATAAATGTGTGACAAGAAATCTCTAGGTGAGTGTCAACCCATATTTAAATTACTTCACTCTAATCCAAATTTATAAAGAATCTACTGTGTACACATTGTGTCAGGAAGCAACTATATTAGGAAAAAGCTTCAGATTCTGACTGTTAAGGTTTCGTTTGGGATTTACAGACTTGTGGCCCTTTCATGAATCCACATGCAAATGTTTGTGTTTTCTTTTTGACTTTGAATGCATTAGATGGAGCATGCATATCTCTGGTTCTCCCTGTTGTATTACATTCACAGCTGGCGTAGGCCCCAAACGGCATTTTGGGGACTGAGGCTTGAAACTGGCCAAAGAACTTTTTAATGCTTTATTGAAAATTTTAACAATCATCAAATAACTAGTTCAGTATTCACTTAAAGAAGAAAATAATGGAATTTTTAAAATTACCTTCAGGGTTCGCAAATCATGATGCAAATGATAAAAGCATCTCTTTCCAGTTGCTCAATTTAGATATTTAACACATAGTTTTTTGTGTTAAGGTCTTATGAACTTCAAAATCTCCTTAAGTTTTTGAGGAGAAATTGGCTGATTTTACCTTCAGGGCATAGAGCTAAGATCTTAAAAGCAGACTACATTTGGTTAAATTAACTTTGTATAGGGTTTTTATAATGCATTAGGTTCAACTTGGCTTCATCACTGGTTGAAAATCTATAGGCTCCATGAAGCCGCATGATTCCATCTGTCTTTAGCAGATGCCCTGTTGTAGCACTTTGCTGCAGTGCAAGTTCTTTAGACTTGTGGCCAGCAAATTTTTTTTATTGTTTGTTATAGATTATATGAAATCTGACCAGTCTTTAAAGCTTTTTCTTTCTTTGTTTTAGTTGCTCAGGAAAGTGCATTCCCCCCCCCAAAGTTTTAATTGGAGTATAGTTGATTTACAGTATTGTTTCAGGTGTACAGAAAAGTATATCTGTTATACATGAATACACTTTCTCTTAGACTCTTTATATACAGTAGTGTGTATTACATTCCCTTAAAATTGACAATAATATAAAAATGCTATTTGTGTTTTTCCCCCTTAATGCTAAAAGAGATGGCTGAGATTTCTTTATCAGTATTCTTTATTTTTTATTTATTTTTTTTGAGATATAAGACTTTTTATTATCAGTATTCTTTAATTTGGAGTCTTCCTGCAAGCCTTGCTACTGCTGCTGCTGCTAAGTCGCTTCAGTCGTGTCCGACTCTGTGCGACCCCATAGCCAGCAGCACCCCCAGGCTCCCCCGTCCCTGGGATTCTCCAGGCAAGAACACTAGAGTGGGTTGCCATTTCCTTCTCCAAGGCATGAAAGTGAAAAATAAAAGTGAAGTCGTTCAGTTGTGTCCGACTAGTAGCGACCCCATGGACTGCAGCCCACTAGGCTCCTCTATCCATGGGATTTTCCAGGCAAGAGTACTGGAGTAGGATGCCATTGCCTTCTCTGTCCTGCAAGCCCTACCAGTTGGTAAAGGGATCTCCCACTATTAGGTTACAATGAATGCTCTTTCATGTCCTTGGATGGGAGTTAGGAAGCATCAGCAACTCCAAAGATTGAGAATTGACAGTGCTTGGTTTCTGACCTTACAATCTTTATTTTAGCCCAATTCCAACATCTTATGGGTCATTTGAGACTTCTAAATAGGACCAACAATCCTAGCTGGCTGGTATTAAACACTTCAAATGCCACCATTTGGGAGAATGATCACAACAAAAGCCAAATGGACTTCAGACCACTTTAATCTAATAAAGGAGATTCATCAGAACAGGGCCCCCATAAAATATACTTTAAGTTCCTACTTAGCATCTGAATGAATTCTGACATGATACATCCTTCCCCTTCCCAGCTATGAAGTTAAAGCAGCAGCTTCAGGCCTAGTTTCAGGACTTAGAATTGTACTCCTCAGAGGGGTCAGGGTGGCCAACTAGCCCACTGGTCTCTGGCCTCCACCCTTGAGGCCTTGCCAACCCCTAGCTGGTAGTCTTATAAGTTTCATGATCTAGATCTTTCCAAGGCAGGCAATCTGTATTGTTGTTGGACAGTGACTATGGTCCTCTTTAGTGCACAGATTGGCAGAGCAATGGTAAATCCAGGCCAGATAAGTCTACCATAATGGAACCAAGGTAATGCCCAGGTTCTATTCATTCCTAATTGGTTGCGCTGTCAATGTCAAGGAGTTCCAGGACTCAGTTTTTTTCTAGTCTAGGCAGTAGGTTCCTCAGGAGATACTCGGGCCCTTTAGGTGGTTCAGGGCATCTAGCATGGGCTGAAGGACTTGAAAATAACTCCACGTGGAGCCTGCTGAATGCTGCTTAGCCTCTTGCTGGCAGCCATTGTGAGTCTCAGCTCCGCTCAGCTCCTCAACCCTTGGGGATCAGAAGCTGAGAATGTCTGTTTTCTGAGGTTGTGGACCTTTGCAGGAAAGAGCAAGGGATCTGGGATGAGAAAATGCTGAAAGCTGTGCAGGGTCAGGTGTCTCCTCACCAATGAGTCAGAAGTAAAGCCTTAGTGGCACATTTGAGCAGTGACCTGGCAGCCAGTACATTCTACCTTACTTTGTGGCTGACCATCCTGGAAAACCTAGGTATCAAATCCATAATGGCTTCATACCCAGCACATTGTTGAACAAGATGGGAAGGGTCTTCAGGGCAATGATAGGAATCCTTGGCAGTATTTCCAGCAGTCAAATGAAAATTATATGTTTATATGATAAAGCCAGTGGGTAGCTTAAGTCACTGATTTTCCACTCTAACTGGAATCGTATCTCATTGTAGATCATGGCTAGCATCCTGTTAGCTGGAGGCCCTGACTGGTCGAGTGATAGTTAATAACAGGAAAAATAAGTTAACTTTTGTTTGGCTTATAAATTAAAGTTTGAATTATGTTCTTGTTAGTAAAGCTGGAGCAGTGGGGATCATAAGTAATTGGAAAATGGGGGGAGAAGGAAGGCTTTGGGGTGTTGTGTAAAGACCCTGGGCTGAGGCTATCCTGCTGGCTGTCAAGGAAGAAATGGTAAAGATATGTAAGAGAATAGGCCTGAGAATACCATCGTTAGAAAGCCTGGGTTGCAAGATTAATTGGAGCCTAGTGTCTGGGAACTTGACTGTTGAACAGTTTCCTATACTGAAATAAACTTTCCCTAAGTGGTAAGAGGAGCTTGCCATGCCTCATTGTACAAACAGTATGTTATTGAATACCTCTTTTCCTTTTGGGAGCCTGGAATTTTAGATTTTCTAGGCATAGGGGTGCTTATGTGACTAGCCTATAATAAAAAATCTTGGGCGTTGAACGTGTCATCAGTTTCATTAGTAGACCAGTCTTTACATGTTCTTTACAACTCAATTGCTGGAGAAGTTAATTGCATCCTGTGACTTCATTGTGAAAGGATTCTTTTGAGGCTACTTCTGGTTTCCTGCAGACTGTACAGGATATAAGAAATGGGGAATAGTGGGCTTAGGTTAATTTTGTTTTTTTAGGGCATTTACATTCAGATTTTAGAAAAAAGAATACAAAACTCAATACTGAAAAAAAAGTAAAGCTCGTATTGCTCAAGTAAAACATCTCTGTGGGCTATAGTCATTGTCAGTTTGAGACTCCTAGTGAGTTATAAGGTCTGGCTTCTTAAAGCTTTGTAAAGGACCATTGTATGGCACAGTTTCAGGGGATGCTATTTACAAACTGAGCTTGGGGCCACCTGTGAAAGAGTGATTATTAGTTGCTGATTTTTTGAAGCTTTAAGACGAGTGTTTACCTTCTGCTGTTTCGGCACCCATCCCCATCTTCCAGCTACAGCGGTGGTCTCAACTCTATAATATATCGTCATTTAGTGCCTTGGAAAGAATAGCAAGGTTAAACCTGGGTGCCTAGACTGTAAACTGAGTAAATTGAAAGAAGCAAGTACAGAGTGCCCCCAAAGGCTGTCATAGCGTTGTAGATGACTGACTTCTCTCCCCATGCCTCTTCGACTCTGCCAGAGAAAAAGCGGAAACATCCACTACAGCTCCTACATGCGTGTGTGCTAAGTCACTTCAGTTGTGTCTGACTCTTCGTGGCCCTAAGGACTGTAGCTCACCAGGCTCCTGTGTCCATGGGATTCTGCAGCTCCCACAATATATACCTTTTCTCTGTTGACCACTGTCCTCATTGCATTTCTTCTGTTTCCTTTCTATTTCATGTGATGAAGTATACACAACTGAGGATTGACAAGAGGGTTAAAATAAAATTTAAGTTATTTTCAACTGAAACAAAATAATTGAACTTTCAAAATGTCTTCAGTGAAGTAGTATATCCATTGTTTTTCTAAGGCATTGCATTTTTCAAATATTTGCAAATACAGTCGGTTTTTTATTATCCATATTAATGGAAGGAAACATTGGTATGGATTGGCTAAAATGGCAAGATTATTCCCTGCACCCTCCTTCTTGAATAGTTCTCATCAAGGCTGTCATCTTAGCTTTCCTGCTGTGATGATGCTACACTAGCCATAGTAAGTGGAGAACACAGCAGCAGAAAAAGCCACAAACAGTTGTTATTTGCAAATACAATCGGTTTTTGATTATCCATATTAATGGAAGTGGAGGTTGTAGAAGGGAGTGATGTTTAACATCCACCATCTGAGTGAAAATAATCCACTGAAGTGATTTATAATGAAGAAAACTCTTTGAAACCTTTGATTTGGTTCCAGGCATCTTATCTTGTAACCACTGGAGGAGAAGGCGAAGTTAGGAAAGATGGGGTGGGGGATTAAGTATTGAGGAATGTTAGTATGAATGAAGAACAGATGTTAAGGGCTTGTAATTACTAGAAGAAATGTGTAGATATATTTGTAAAAAAAAATGATGTAAAAAACACAGTAAAATGTCTTTTTCATCTTTCCATCTTAGCATATCAGAGCACTCCATAAATGTAATCTTTTCAGTATTTTGAAACATAACCCTCTTAGCCTATAGTTAAATGGATCTTATAGCTATTTTTAAGAATCACTGTCTTAAGTAAGAGGTTTATGAGACATATAAATGTAATTAAGAAATTGAATTGCCTTCCTTAAAAAAGTATTCTTTGACTTATAATTGATTTTTAGGACTCTTGCTCTTCCTAGAAGAGAGGTAGACCCGATCTCTGAAGTTTTTCTTGTACACTGTGGTGCAGAATGTTTCCGTTTTTAATTTTTGCACCTATACTATATACTCATGTAAACATTGCAGTCTCTGCTTCATTTTCCTCATATATATATTGAGGGGAATGAACTCAGTGATCCTTGAGAGCCCTTTCTAGGACCACACACCTAAGTTCCAGCCCACAAAATACTATGGCTAATCACTTAAAGATTCCATTCATGTCCTTATGTATTCAGTTGTGTCATGCATTTTGTTAAAATGTTTAACTATCTTTCCACATCACGTGTGAATCACAGAAAAGCTCAGTTTCTGCCTGCTGTGTTAACTGAAGATTCTTTTACTTCAGATATCAGTGCTTTATTAACTCAACCCATAATTGGCAAATATTTTGGTTTGCTAAAATTAACTTTACAAGTAAGTGAAATTTGTTTCTCTAAGTGCAAAACCTAGTGGAAAAACCATTTCAGTGCAGTTCTTCTTTCTGCAGTGTGCGTTCAACTTGGCAGTTCTAAAAAATGCTTTTTAAACTAAGGTTACTGAGAAGGTAGCCTAACAGCAGAAATGGGAAGAGAATAACCAAGGAAATCAGGATGTGAGGAAATCTATATTTTATATTAAATTCATGTGAATTTTTCATTAAACCTCACAACGTATCTTTAATATAGAAAAAGGTAAATTCCTTACTGACTCTCTGGCAACCACGTTTACATGAGTACGTAGTATAGGGGCAAAAATTTTAAATGTGAGAACCTGAAACTTAGTAGAAGGTATTACACTTAACATTATTGGATTGTAAAATTAGCTCTTGTCACCAGAAGTCCAGCAGCATCTTGAGGGGAAAGCACAGACAAGGCACCTTCTGGAAAGGAGAGTAGTCATCAGGAAAGGAACTGTATACCTCAGAGCAGACAGGTTCCAACAGCTTGGAGACTGACTACAAAGTCATAGTGTTACCAAGGGCAGGCATATTAGTAGCAATAAAACATTAAGAGTGACATAAACTTGAATTTTTATAAAAAGCTATGTCCACGAGTGAAACAGTACCAGTTGAGAAAGCAAGCTGCAACAAACAGTTGATTTTTTAAAGATATTTGATGTCTCTCAGAAGGACCACTTCCATCATAACCATATTATTTAAGAGTTAGGCAGATGTATAATATATTAATACCAAGTAATATACTAACTGAAAAAAANTTTTTTTTGAGATATAAGACTTTTTATTATCAGTATTCTTTAATTTGGAGTCTTCCTGCAAGCCTTGCTACTGCTGCTGCTGCTAAGTCGCTTCAGTCGTGTCCGACTCTGTGCGACCCCATAGCCAGCAGCACCCCCAGGCTCCCCCGTCCCTGGGATTCTCCAGGCAAGAACACTAGAGTGGGTTGCCATTTCCTTCTCCAAGGCATGAAAGTGAAAAATAAAAGTGAAGTCGTTCAGTTGTGTCCGACTAGTAGCGACCCCATGGACTGCAGCCCACTAGGCTCCTCTATCCATGGGATTTTCCAGGCAAGAGTACTGGAGTAGGATGCCATTGCCTTCTCTGTCCTGCAAGCCCTACCAGTTGGTAAAGGGATCTCCCACTATTAGGTTACAATGAATGCTCTTTCATGTCCTTGGATGGGAGTTAGGAAGCATCAGCAACTCCAAAGATTGAGAATTGACAGTGCTTGGTTTCTGACCTTACAATCTTTATTTTAGCCCAATTCCAACATCTTATGGGTCATTTGAGACTTCTAAATAGGACCAACAATCCTAGCTGGCTGGTATTAAACACTTCAAATGCCACCATTTGGGAGAATGATCACAACAAAAGCCAAATGGACTTCAGACCACTTTAATCTAATAAAGGAGATTCATCAGAACAGGGCCCCCATAAAATATACTTTAAGTTCCTACTTAGCATCTGAATGAATTCTGACATGATACATCCTTCCCCTTCCCAGCTATGAAGTTAAAGCAGCAGCTTCAGGCCTAGTTTCAGGACTTAGAATTGTACTCCTCAGAGGGGTCAGGGTGGCCAACTAGCCCACTGGTCTCTGGCCTCCACCCTTGAGGCCTTGCCAACCCCTAGCTGGTAGTCTTATAAGTTTCATGATCTAGATCTTTCCAAGGCAGGCAATCTGTATTGTTGTTGGACAGTGACTATGGTCCTCTTTAGTGCACAGATTGGCAGAGCAATGGTAAATCCAGGCCAGATAAGTCTACCATAATGGAACCAAGGTAATGCCCAGGTTCTATTCATTCCTAATTGGTTGCGCTGTCAATGTCAAGGAGTTCCAGGACTCAGTTTTTTTCTAGTCTAGGCAGTAGGTTCCTCAGGAGATACTCGGGCCCTTTAGGTGGTTCAGGGCATCTAGCATGGGCTGAAGGACTTGAAAATAACTCCACGTGGAGCCTGCTGAATGCTGCTTAGCCTCTTGCTGGCAGCCACTGTGAGTCTCAGCTCCGCTCAGCTCCTCAACCCTTGGGGATCAGAAGCTGAGAATGTCTGTTTTCTGAGGTTGTGGACCTTTGCAGGAAAGAGCAAGGGATCTGGGATGAGAAAATGCTGAAAGCTGTGCAGGGTCAGGTGTCTCCTCACCAATGAGTCAGAAGTAAAGCCTTAGTGGCACATTTGAGCAGTGACCTGGCAGCCAGTACATTCTACCTTACTTTGTGGCTGACCATCCTGGAAAACCTAGGTATCAAATCCATAATGGCTTCATACCCAGCACATTGTTGAACAAGATGGGAAGGGTCTTCAGGGCAATGATAGGAATCCTTGGCAGTATTTCCAGCAGTCAAATGAAAATTATATGTTTATATGATAAAGCCAGTGGGTAGCTTAAGTCACTGATTTTCCACTCTAACTGGAATCGTATCTCATTGTAGATCATGGCTAGCATCCTGTTAGCTGGAGGCCCTGACTGGTCGAGTGATAGTTAATAACAGGAAAAATAAGTTAACTTTTGTTTGGCTTATAAATTAAAGTTTGAATTATGTTCTTGTTAGTAAAGCTGGAGCAGTGGGGATCATAAGTAATTGGAAAATGGGGGGAGAAGGAAGGCTTTGGGGTGTTGTGTAAAGACCCTGGGCTGAGGCTATCCTGCTGGCTGTCAAGGAAGAAATGGTAAAGATATGTAAGAGAATAGGCCTGAGAATACCATCGTTAGAAAGCCTGGGTTGCAAGATTAATTGGAGCCTAGTGTCTGGGAACTTGACTGTTGAACAGTTTCCTATACTGAAATAAACTTTCCCTAAGTGGTAAGAGGAGCTTGCCATGCCTCATTGTACAAACAGTATGTTATTGAATACCTCTTTTCCTTTTGGGAGCCTGGAATTTTAGATTTTCTAGGCATAGGGGTGCTTATGTGACTAGCCTATAATAAAAAATCTTGGGCGTTGAACGTGTCATCAGTTTCATTAGTAGACCAGTCTTTACATGTTCTTTACAACTCAATTGCTGGAGAAGTTAATTGCATCCTGTGACTTCATTGTGAAAGGATTCTTTTAAGGCTACTTCTGGTTTCCTGCAGACTGTACAGGATATAAGAAATGGGGAATAGTGGGCTTAGGTTAATTTTGTTTTTTTAGGGCATTTACATTCAGATTTTAGAAAAAAGAATACAAAACTCAATACTGAAAAAAAAGTAAAGCTCGTATTGCTCAAGTAAAACATCTCTGTGGGCTATAGTCATTGTCAGTTTGAGACTCCTAGTGAGTTATAAGGTCTGGCTTCTTAAAGCTTTGTAAAGGACCATTGTATGGCACAGTTTCAGGGGATGCTATTTACAAACTGAGCTTGGGGCCACCTGTGAAAGAGTGATTATTAGTTGCTGATTTTTTGAAGCTTTAAGACGAGTGTTTACCTTCTGCTGTTTCGGCACCCATCCCCATCTTCCAGCTACAGCGGCGGTCTCAACTCCATAATATATCGTCATTTAGTGCCTTGGAAAGAATAGCAAGGTTAAACCTGGGTGCCTAGACTGTAAACTGAGTAAATTGAAAGAAGCAAGTACAGAGTGCCCCCAAAGGCTGTCATAGCGTTGTAGATGACTGACTTCTCTCCCCATGCCTCTTCGACTCTGCCAGAGAAAAAGCGGAAACATCCACTACAGCTCCTACATGCGTGTGTGCTAAGTCACTTCAGTTGTGTCTGACTCTTCGTGGCCCTAAGGACTGTAGCTCACCAGGCTCCTGTGTCCATGGGATTCTGCAGCTCCCACAATATATACCTTTTCTCTGTTGACCACTGTCCTCATTGCATTTCTTCTGTTTCCTTTCTATTTCATGTGATGAAGTATACACAACTGAGGATTGACAAGAGGGTTAAAATAAAATTTGTTATTTTCAACTGAAACAAAATAATTGAACTTTCAAAATGTCTTCAGTGAAGTAGTATATCCATTGTTTTTCTAAGGCATTGCATTTTTCAAATATTTGCAAATACAGTCGGTTTTTTATTATCCATATTAATGGAAGGAAACATTGGTATGGATTGGCTAAAATGGCAAGATTATTCCCTGCACCCTCCTTCTTGAATAGTTCTCATCAAGGCTGTCATCTTAGCTTTCCTGCTGTGATGATGCTACACTAGCCATAGTAAGTGGAGAACACAGCAGCAGAAAAAGCCACAAACAGTTGTTATTTGCAAATACAATCGGTTTTTGATTATCCATATTAATGGAAGTGGAGGTTGTAGAAGGGAGTGATGTTTAACATCCACCATCTGAGTGAAAATAATCCACTGAAGTGATTTATAATGAAGAAAACTCTTTGAAACCTTTGATTTGGTTCCAGGCATCTTATCTTGTAACCACTGGAGGAGAAGGCGAAGTTAGGAAAGATGGGGTGGGGGATTAAGTATTGAGGAATGTTAGTATGAATGAAGAACAGATGATAAGGGCTTGTAATTACTAGAAGAAATGTGTAGATATATTTGTAAAAAAAAATGATGTAAAAAACACAGTAAAATGTCTTTTTCATCTTTCCATCTTAGCATATCAGAGCACTCCATAAATGTAATCTTTTCAGTATTTTGAAACATAACCCTCTTAGCCTATAGTTAAATGGATCTTATAGCTATTTTTAAGAATCACTGTCTTAAGTAAGAGGTTTATGAGACATATAAATGTAATTAAGAAATTGAATTGCCTTCCTTAAAAAAGTATTCTTTGACTTATAATTGATTTTTAGGACTCTTGCTCTTCCTAGAAGAGAGGTAGACCCGATCTCTGAAGTTTTTCTTGTACACTGTGGTGCAGAATGTTTCCGTTTTTAATTTTTGCACCTATACTATATACTCATGTAAACATTGCAGTCTCTGCTTCATTTTCCTCATATATATATTGAGGGGAATGAACTCAGTGATCCTTGAGAGCCCTTTCTAGGACCACACACCTAAGTTCCAGCCCACAAAATACTATGGCTAATCACTTAAAGATTCCATTCATGTCCTTATGTATTCAGTTGTGTCATGCATTTTGTTAAAATGTTTAACTATCTTTCCACATCACGTGTGAATCACAGAAAAGCTCAGTTTCTGCCTGCTGTGTTAACTGAAGATTCTTTTACTTCAGATATCAGTGCTTTATTAACTCAACCCATAATTGGCAAATATTTTGGTTTGCTAAAATTAACTTTACAAGTAAGTGAAATTTGTTTCTCTAAGTGCAAAACCTAGTGGAAAAACCATTTCAGTGCAGTTCTTCTTTCTGCAGTGTGCGTTCAACTTGGCAGTTCTAAAAAATGCTTTTTAAACTAAGGTTACTGAGAAGGTAGCCTAACAGCAGAAATGGGAAGAGAATAACCAAGGAAATCAGGATGTGAGGAAATCTATATTTTATATTAAATTCATGTGAATTTTTCATTAAACCTCACAACGTATCTTTAATATAGAAAAAGGTAAATTCCTTACTGACTCTCTGGCAACCACGTTTACATGAGTACGTAGTATAGGGGCAAAAATTTTAAATGTGAGAACCTGAAACTTAGTAGAAGGTATTACACTTAACATTATTGGATTGTAAAATTAGCTCTTGTCACCAGAAGTCCAGCAGCATCTTGAGGGGAAAGCACAGACAAGGCACCTTCTGGAAAGGAGAGTAGTCATCAGGAAAGGAACTGTATACCTCAGAGCAGACAGGTTCCAACAGCTTGGAGACTGACTACAAAGTCATAGTGTTACCAAGGGCAGGCATATTAGTAGCAATAAAACATTAAGAGTGACATAAACTTGAATTTTTATAAAAAGCTATGTCCACGAGTGAAACAGTACCAGTTGAGAAAGCAAGCTGCAACAAACAGTTGATTTTTTAAAGATATTTGATGTCTCTCAGAAGGACCACTTCCATCATAACCATATTATTTAAGAGTTAGGCAGATGTAGAATATATTAATACCAAGTAATATACTAACTGAAAAAAAAAAGGCTGTCCTGCTTATGTAATTAGAGTATCCTAAATATAGTTCTTGAAGTAAATGAAAGTTAATGGTCCATGCTATCAAAGATAGCTTGATAGAGTTATCATAAAATCTCAGAGGTACTTAGAGAAAAGAATTCTGACTTTTTTCCTGTATTGTAATAACGTAATGCTTAACATTCTGTGGAATAGCATTGCATTTTCATTTATAGGGTTCAAATATTCAAAGTAAGTATCTCGATGGGCCAACTTCATTATGAAATGAAGTGAAAGTTGCTCAGTCGTGTCCAGCTCTTTGCGACCCACCCCATGGACTATACAGTCCATAGAATTCTCTAAGCCAGAATATTGGAGTGGGTAGCCTTTCCCTTCTCCAGGGGATCTTCCCAACCCAGAGATCAAACCCAGGTCTCCTGCATTGCAGGCAGATTCTTTACCAGCTGAGCCACAAGGGAAGCCCAGGAATACCAGAGTGGGTAGCCTATCCCTTCCCCAGTGGACTTCCCAACCCAGGAATCGAACTGGGGTCTCCTGCATTGCAGGAGGATCCTTTACCAACTGAGCTATCAAGGAAGCCCAACTTCATTATGCTAGGAAGTAAATGCTGATTTTTTTTTTCTTCCTGGTTAGCAGACTTTATACAGCTAGGGTTACATGTGTAGGATCTGAGCAGGGGTCATAAATGATTGCAGGGAGTTGTCTGGGCACTGTAGGCAACTGGAAACCACATAGCAGTTGGGCCACAGTTTGGGTCTAGTGTATCATATCCTCAGAAATTGTAAGAGAAGATAGATAACTTGAATTTTATACAAAGTCTTCCAATTTGTAAATGTTGACAACTAAAGAAAAAAAAGTTGTTCAAACCAATGAAAACCTGTTTGTGGGCCACAGTCATCTCTTGGGTTGCCAGTTTGCCACTTCTGATTGACCAGATCTATTACATATAAGCTCTGTTTTGAGGCCAGTGATAGCATAACATTAAGATTTTTAAGTGTGGTCCTCAGAAAATGTCTTGCTTTTGGAGTTTATAGTGAAAATGGAATAGGTAATTTATTGTTAGATTAAAATGCATGCATAATACATAAAATGACATTGTGTTCTAAAACAAGACAAATGTTCATTTTCCTTTTTTGGTAGAAATAACACCATTGGAAATCAAATACCTTCACTGATAATATGTCTTGATATAAAATTTCTTTGAGGCCATGTTTTAATTGTACTAGTATTAAGGTATTTTGTGTTGGTAGACCTCAAGTTGTCCAGACTATAAAGAGGGAGGGAAAAGCAAGCCTTCTTTATACTTCTCTTTAGGTGACATGGTTTTTTGTTGAGCAAATCACAAGCCTTTTTCCAGATTCATTAAAGTTAAAAGATTATTTTGAATTTAGTACCTCTCATAGTAGTTTTGTGTATTAGATTGGAGACGTAAGGTCATTTCTTAACCTAATATCAAGGAAGATTTTCTTACAGAGATGGAAACACCCCAATCAGATTGTGTGTCCTTGGAAGAAGGTATGACCTTGATGACTCATTGAAACAACACTTCATTGATGTGCCTTTGAAAACTTGCCTAACCTGCAATCTCTGGTTCTTATCTTAACAAATTCTTTTCTCCAAAACAGCTTGAATATCTACTTCTTCCTTGTAGGTAGTGAAAGAAGAGTTTGCAGTACTAATTTGTACTGTTTACAAATATCTTCTCTCAGTAGCATTTACCCTCTCACTCTCCCACTTAACATTGTATACATCCAAACTACCCCAACCCTGAAGACAGAAGGGGCAGAAGAGGGTTGAGGGGAAGGCTGTAGGTGACGGGTTTTTTTGTCCTCTGTGTTCTTTCACTTGTTCCTTCATTTAAGGCAGACTCAGTGTCTCGGATCTATTTCCTGGGTTCTGCATATGTAGAATATAACTTATCGAAACATTTTTCTTTTTATTATAATCTGGTCACAGTTTAACAGTCTATCTTACAGAAAACTGAATTATTGGCAAATGCAGTTTCTCATGCTCTCCACACTACTGTCTGTGTCTAAGGTACAAATCTGACTGTGTCACTTTCCTTCCTGCAAAACCTTCAAGCTCCTCATAATTCAGGATAAAGTCCAAAATTTTTACCATGGCCTGCAGATCTTTCATGGTTCTTGATCTAGCTCAGGCTTAGGTTTCCAAAGTCAACTCTGTATGTCCACAGCATCTTGTGCAGATTATCTGTCACGAAATGTATCACTCTGTTATCATCCTTTAAGTTTCTTTTTTGGCCTTCCTTCACCACGAGACTAACCTCTTTTATAAAAGTGTATTTTATTTATTTCAGCTGTTCCCAGAATCTCACAGAAATTGAAAATCTCAAAATCAAAATCTATTTAGATTTCCAATCTCATTTAGTTCCTGGCACTAAATAAATGAGTTTCCTGGTGCCTGTCTAGCCTAAAAGCTCTGTATTTCACTTTCTTTGCTTTGTGTATGCTTTTGACAATATTATCCCCCTTTACCTGGAGTATCATCTGTTTCCTCTAGGGCCCCACTTTAGTTTACCTTTCTGTGTTGTCACAAAATTTTATTCATACATCCAAGAGAGTATTATTAAACTATGTAAATTTCAGTGTAATTTCTGTCAGTCTNCTTTCTTTGCTTTGTGTATGCTTTTGACAATATTATCCCCCTTTACCTGGAGTATCATCTGTTTCCTCTAGGGCCCCACTTTAGTTTACCTTTCTGTGTTGTCACAAAATTTTATTCATACATCCAAGAGAGTATTATTAAACTATGTAAATTTCAGTGTAATTTCTGTCAGTCTAATGATCAGGCTTGGAATTAGATTCTAAAAGATTCTGAAATATAAACATAAAAGCAGGGATTGGCAGAAAGAAAGTAACCATAAAGATGAATGAATGAAAGATGTTATTAATGGTATGCTAGAGATTCAGTGAAACACTCTACAAACAGTAGATCCAAATTTGTGACTCAGGGTCAAGTTCATTGGGCACGTATGTTTCTTTGAGGGGACAGTGCAGTGTTTTTAAAAACATTGGTATATCCAGTATTCTGGCCTGGAGAATTCCATGGACTAGAGTCTATGGGATCACAAAGGGTCAGACACGACTGAGTGACTTTCTCTTTCACCATAAGGGAAAAGAATCTGAAAAAGAAATATATATTTATAAATATATATATAATAAATATAAATATATATTTTCAGGTTCTTTTCGCTTATAGATTATAACAAAATATTGAGTATAGTTCCTGTGCTATAGAGTAGGTCCTTGTTTGTTATCTATTTTTATATATAGCAGTGTGTATATATGAATCTCAAATTCCTAATTTATCCCTCCCTCCTTCCTCTTTGGCAATCATAAGCATGTTTTCTATGTCTACGAGTCAGTTTTAGACTAAATAGAAATCTTGTACTCTTTAGCTATCCCCTCCCTATCTCCCCTTCTTGCCCTCTAACCCCCAATAGGTCCAGGGAGTGGTGTTTGCATGGTGTTTGCACCCATGCATTTCCCCTGGGTGATTCTGTTACACAGCAAGTTGAGACTCTCTATTTAAAATAGTCTGTGAAGGCAAGAACCACACTTGTCTCCCCACTATTGTGTCCCAGCACCGAGAAGGGCAGGGCAATGGTACTGTGCATGGACTAACAATCAATGAATTTTGTTGAATAAAGAAGTGATACAGTTTGACCAAGGTCACATTAAAAAATAAAAATAAAATAAAAACATTGGTATATAAGGATGCCCTTTCCTCTGTGGTTTAGTCTCTAAGCCATGACCTATTCTTTCGGGACCTCATTGATTGTAGCCTGCCGGGCCCCTCTGTCCGTGGAATTTCCCAGGCAAGAATACTGGAGTGGGTTGCCATTTCCTCCTCCAGGAAATCTTCTAGACCCAGGGATCAAACCCACATCAGCAGACAGATTTCTGACCACTTAGCCACCTGGGAAGCGCACAGTCATTTGCGAAACAGAGGACAAAACAAGTTCTCTTTCTCTTTCTCTCCCTCCCCTCTTTTACTCTCTGTGTCTATCGCTAATTTCATGTGCATACCAACCCTATTAGTTAAGGAGGGCAAAGATTTTCATCTCCATTTTGCTATTGAAGAAACTAAACCTGAAAGGTGAAATGACAGACCTGAGATCACGCAGTCAGTAAAAGGTAGGGCACCAACATAAAACCAGATCTTTTGACTTCTAATCTTTCCACAGTGTCATCAAGGCTTATATTGTATTAGTGTCCCTGTTGTATATAGCTTTTCATTGAGTAACAGCTGCATTTGAAAAGGGAAATAGGTTTTTAGCACATGACTGTTGAAGTGGCTTTTGACTGATGGTGAGATTTCCAAATTGCTAAACAGCAACAGAATCAGCAAGTAAACCAAAAGTAGATCATTCAACAGTGTTGAGAATTTTCAGAAAGTTTGCTATAGCATATGAGATAGTGCTGTAAGTTTTCTAGAGATTTTTCATTTTCTGAATTAGTGGTTTAAATATTATACTGTGCTGTTTGATTACTATTTGTTTTTTAAATGATGGCTTTATGAAGATATAATTCACATGCCATGTAGTTAATCCATTTAAAGTGTACAGTTAAGTGATTGTCAATATGCCTAGGATTATGTAGTCATTCGGAGAAGGCAATGGCACCCCACTCCAGTACTCTCGCCTGGAAAATCCCATGGACGGAGCAGCCTGGTAGGCTGCAGTCCATGGGGTCGCTAAGAGTTGGATATTGACTGAGCAACTTCACTTTCACTTTTCAGTTTCATACATTGGAGAAGGAAATGGCAACCCACTCCAGTGTTCTTGCCTGGAGAATCCCAGGGACTGGGGAGCCTAGTGGGCTTCCATCTATGGGGTCACACAGAGTCGGACACGACTGACGTGACTTAGCAGCAGCAGCAGCAGCAGCATGTAGTCATTATTACTGTCAAATTTGAGAACATTTTATCACCTGAAAAAGGAAACCCTGTACTCATTAGAAGAGACTCACCATTTCTCTCCAACACTCCCAACCCCACCCAGCCTTAAACAACCATCAGTCTANCGACTGACGTGACTTAGTAGCAGCAGCAGCAGCAGCATGTAGTCATTATTACTGTCAAATTTGAGAACATTTTATCACCTGAAAAAGGAAACCCTGTACTCATTAGAAGAGACTCACCATTTCTCTCCAACACTCCCAACCCCACCCAGCCTTAAACAACCATCAGTCTATTTTTCTTTTTATGGATTTAACTGTTCCAGACATTTCAGATAAATGGAATCATACAATACATGGTTCATTGTGACTGGCTTCATTTACTTAGCATGTTTAGCATGTTTTCAAGATTAATCCATATCATAGCATGTTTCAGTACTTTTATTATTGGATAATATATATCACATTAGTCCATTCATCAGTTGATATTTAGATTGTTTCCACTTTTTGGCTGTTATGAACAACGCTGCTATGAAAATTTGTGTCCAGATTTTTGTGGGAACATGATCTTGGTCATCTTGGGTATATACCTAGTATTAATAGTAGATTATATGGTAGTTGGTCATATAGTAGGAGATCAGAGATCATATATAATGGGTCATATGGGAACTCTGTGTCTAACCTTTTAAGGAAAACTTTCCCAAAATACTGCATCATTTTATATTCCCACCAACAGTATACGAGTTTCAGTTTCTCCACATCATTGTCAACTCTTCTCTTCTTTTTTGGTCAACTTGTTTTTGTTTTTATAGCTATTCTAGTGGGTGTGGAGTGATATATCACTGTAGTTTTAATTTGTATTTCTCTGACTAATGGTGTTGAGCATCTTTTCATGAGCTTATTGGTCATTTGTATATCTTCTTTGGAGAACTGTGTTTGGATCTTTTGCCCACTTTTTTAATGGATTATTTGTATTTTTATTATTGAGTTATAGGAATTCTTAATATATTTTAGATATGTCACTTTGCAGATATGAAGTTTGTAAACTTTTCTCCCATTCTGTGAGTTGCCTTTCCGCTTTCTTGATGGTGACTTTTGAAGCATAAAAGCTTTTAATTTGGATGAAGTCCAACTTACCTGTTTTGTTAGTTGATGTTTTGGTGTCATATCTAAGAAACCACTGCCTAATACAAGGTCATGAAATGTGTGCCCATGCTTTCTTCTGAGAGTTCTGTGTGTAGCTCTAACATTTATGTCTTTGATACATTTTGAGTTAATTTTTGTATATGATATGTGGTAGGGGTCCGATTTTATTCTTTTATTTATATCCAGTTATCCCAGCACCACTTCTTGAAACTCCTGGTCCTCCTCTCTCTCTCCCTTCTTCCCCCTTGGCAAGCCCAAGCCTGTTTTCTCTGAGTCTGTTTCTCTTTTACAGATAGGTTCATTTGTGCTACATTTTAGATTCCACATATAAGTGATATCATATGTGACATGGGGCTTTCCACATGGCTCAGTGCTAAAGAACCTGCGACTGCGTGCAGTGCAGGAGATGTGGGTTCAGTCTCTGGGTCGGGAAGATCCCCTGGAGAAGGAAATGGCAACCCACTCCAGTATTGTTGCCTGAGAAATCCCATGGACAGAGGAACCTGGCAGGCTATAGTCCATGGGGCCGCAGAGAGTCGGACATAACTTAGTGACTAAACCACTACCACCATATGCTATTTGCCTTTCTCTTTCTGACTTACTTCACTTAGTATGATAATCTAGTTGTTTCCGTGTTTCTACAAATGACATTATTGTTCTTTTTTATGCCTCAGTGGTATTCCATTGTATATATGTACCACACCATCTTTATCCATTCATCTGTTGATGGACATTTAAGTTGTTTCCATATTTTGGCTATTGTGAACCATGCTGCTGTGAACATAGGGGTGCATGTATCTTTTTGTATTATAGTTTTGTCCAGTTATATTCCCAGGAGTGGGATTGCTGGATCATGTGGTAATTCTCTTTTTAGTTTTCTGAGGAACCTCCATACTTCTTTCCTTGGACTGAACCAACTTACATTCCCACCAACAGCATAGGAGGGTTCCCTTTTCTTCACACCCTCTCCAACATTTGTTATTTGTAGACTTTTAAATGATGACCATTCTGACCAGTGTGAGGTGGTACCTCTTTGTAGTTTTGATTTGCTTTTCTCTAATAATTAGTGGTGTTGAGCATCTTTTTATGTGCCTGCTGGCCATCTGTATGTCTTCTTTGGGGAAATGTCTATTAAGATCATCTGCCCATTTTTCGATTGGGTTTTTTATTGTTGAATTGTATGAGATATTATTTATATATCTTAAGATTACAACCTCATCTGTTGCATCATTTGCAAATTTTTCTTCCATGAGTTATCTTTTCATTTTTCAAAAAATGGTTTTCTTTACTGTGCAAAAGCTTGTAAGTTTGATTATGTCCCATTTGTTTATTTTTGCTTTTGTTTCAGTTTCCTTGGGAGATTAACCTCAGAAAATATTGGTATGATTTATGTCAGAGAATGTTTTGCCTAGTTTTTGTGTGGAGTCCTTAGGGTTTTCTATTTATGGTATCATATCATCTGCATATAGTGACAATTTTATCTTTTCCTTTCCAATTTGGTTACCTTTTCCTTCGTTTTCTTGTCCAATTGCTGCTAGGACCTCCAATACTATGTTGAAGAGAAGTGGTGAGAGTGGGAATCCTTAACTTGTTCCAGATTTTAGTGGGAAGGCTTCTAGCTTTTCACTGTTGAGTATTATCTTATCTGTGGGTTTGTCATAAATGACTTTTATTATGTTGAGATACGTTCCCTCTATTCCTGCTTTGGTAAGAGTTTTTATCATGAATGGATGTTGAATTTTGTTAAGTGCTTTTTCTACATCTATTGAGATAATGTGGTTTTTTACTTTTGTTAATGCGGTGTAATGTGGTTGATTTTGTGTATGCTGAACCATCCTTGTGAATTGGGGATGAATCCCACTTGGTCATGGTGTGTGATGTGTTTTATGTGTTGTTGGGATTTGGTTTGCTAATAGTTTGTTGAGACGTTTTGCATTTATATTCATTGAAGATGCTGGCTTGTAATTTTCTTTTTTGGTAGTGTCTTTGTCTGGTCTTGGTTCAGAGTGATGGTGGCCTCATAGAAAGTCTTCGGGAATGTTCCTCCACTTCAGTCTTTTGGAAGAGTTTGAGAAGAACCGGTATTAGTTCTTCTTTGTATGATTGGTGGACTTCACCTGTGAAGTCATCTGGTCCTGGACTTTGATTTGTAGGAAGTTTTTTTTTATGATTACAGATTCCATTTCACTTCTAGTGATCCATCTCTTCAAATTATCTTTTTCTTGGTTCAGTTTTGGCAGGCTGTATGTTTCTAGAAAGTTGTCCATTTCTTCTAGGTTGTCAAATTTGTTGCCATGTAATTGTTCATAGTATTCTTTTATGGTTTTTTGTGTTTCTGTAGTATCACTCGAGATTTCTCCTTTTTCATTTCTTATTTTGTCTGGGTACTCTCTCATTTCTTCTGGCTAGAGGTTAATTTTGTTTACCCGTTTAAAGAACCAGCTCTTGTTTTTGTTGATTTTTTTCTATTGTTTTTAGTATCTATTTTATTTCCTCCCGAATCTTTATTTTTTAAAATTCTATTTATTTTGTCTGTGCTGGGTCTTCATTGCCACTCAGGCTTTTCTCTGGTTATGGCAGGTGGGGCCTGCACTGTGTATGGGCTTCTCATTGTGGTGGCTTCTTTTGTTGCAGAGCACTGCAGAGTGCGGGCTTCAGGAGTTGAGGCATGTGGGCTCAGTAGTTGCAGTTCCCAGGTTCTGGAGCACAGGTTCAATAGTTGTTATGCACGGGCTTAGCTCCAAGGCATGTGGGATCTTCTCAGACTGGGAATTGAACTAGGATCTCCTACACTGGCAGGAAGACGCTTCACCACTGAGCCACTAGGGAGTGTGAAGAAAGTGAAAGTATCAGTTGCTCAGTCATGTCAAGTTGCCTTGGTTTTCCAGTGCAAGGGCTATCTGAATGATAATGATTTTCTAGGAAGGAGGGTTTATCATTATTATCATTGTTATTAAAAGCTCATTATCCCCTCCCTTTAGAAGTTTGAAAGGAAGTGTTAGTCACTCAGTTGTGTCTGACTCTTTGTGACCTCATGGACTATAGCCCACAAGGCTCCTCTGTCCATGAGATTCTCCAGGCAAGGATACTGGAGTGGGTTGCCATTCCTTTCTCCAGGGGCTCTTCCTGACCCAGGGGATGAACCTGGGTATCCCACATTGCAGGCAGATTCTTTACTGTCTGAGCCACCAGGGAAGCCTTCCCTAATCTTCCTTCCTTCCTTCTTTCTGCTGACTTTAGGTTTTGTATGTTTGTCATTTTCTTTTACATGCCAGGTTAGGTTGTTTCCTCGAAATTTTTTCTTGCTTTTTGATTAAGGTCTGTTGTGCTTTTAAATTTCGTAAAAGTTGTTTTGGTGGTGGTCCACTTCAGGGGGCTTCTTGCATAGATTCTGTTGGAAGAGGTTGGTCAGTAGCTGTGCAGTGGAGGCACCTTCTATAAAAGGCCTGCCATAGCATTATAGTCAAGGGAGAAGGACCACAGCTGAACCAGTTATACAGGAATTGTTCACTCCTTCTTCCATATACTGAGTATATTCAATACACAAACAAAAAGCACACTCAGTCATGTCCGACTCTCTATGACCCCATGGACTATAGCCCACCAGGCTCCTCTGTCCAGGACATTTTCCAAGCAAGAATACTGGAGTGGGCTGCCATTTCCTTCTTCAAGGGGATCTTCCCAAACCAGGGATCAAACCCATGACTCCAGTGTCACCTGCATTTGCAGACAGATTCTTTACCCGCTGAGCCACAGAATATATTAAAAGTACTGAAGTACACTGCTGACTTGTCTCTTAAAACTTGAATTTATTCACCTATCCAACCACTGTCTCTCTATTTTGGAGTCTAATGCAAATGGTTTGGAAAGTCAGTGAAGGATATTAGAAATCTGTGTGATCACTGACTAATGTGTCTAGGTTGGACCAGTTGAAAACTAATAAAAAAAAATTCTAGAGATGGGCACTTCAGTGAAGAATGATTGACTATGACACATTCAGCTAAGCTTTTGGGACCATCTGTGTAGCTCCCATGCAGGCTTGCTACCATGCTGGTGCAAGTAGTCATGCAGTGAAAGAAACGGTGTGCTGTTGTATGGCATTTTGAGACAAAAATTACATCCCTTCTCCAAAAAAGCTCCCACTATTTTTATTCTTTCTTTGATGTATGTAGTNATGACACATTCAGCTAAGCTTTTGGGACCATCTGTGTAGCTCCCATGCAGGCTTGCTACCATGCTGGTGCAAGTAGTCATGCAGTGAAAGAAACGGTGTGCTGTTGTATGGCATTTTGAGACAAAAATTACATCCCTTCTCCAAAAAAGCTCCCACTATTTTTATTCTTTCTTTGATGTATGTAGTAGTTGATAGGAACAAGGTTTCCCCAGTGTTGTTAAACTGCCAATATAATTTTTTAATCTTATATTTGTTAGGGTACTTTTTCAGGATCAGTTCAGTTCAGTCGCTCAGTCATGTCTGACTCTGCGATCCCATGAACTGCAGCACGCCAGGCCTCTCTGTCCATCACCAGCTCCCAGAGTCCACCCAA
The DNA here is from genome assembly GCA_006410615.1 of Neotragus moschatus. Classification (NCBI taxonomy): domain Eukaryota; kingdom Metazoa; phylum Chordata; class Mammalia; order Artiodactyla; family Bovidae; genus Neotragus; species Neotragus moschatus. The sequence goes on along the minus strand of SJYA01000694.1, from coordinate 1,154,601 downwards.
ACCCATGTCCATCGAGTTGGTGATGCCATCCAACCATNGTGATGCTTTCTAAGTCCCACTTGACTTCACATTCCAGGATGTCTGGCTCTAGATGAGTGATCACACCATCATGATTATCCAGGTCATGAAGATCTTTTTTGTACAGTTCCTCTGTGTATTCTTGCCACCTCTTCTTAATATCTTCTGCTTCTCTTAGGTCCATACCATCTCTGTCCATCCCATTAGTAGTATCTTTAATACACCCATTTTTACCATCTCCAGTCTCCTCCTGACACTACAATCAGAAAGATTATTCTAAGGGGCCAATCTGATCATGTCATTTCCTTGCTCAAAATCTTTATTCAGCAGCTTCACATTGACTCCAGGATGAAGCCTAATGGGCCCTCTGTGGCCTAACTCTTGGTTACTTCCACCCAGGTCCAGCCTCATTCCTTGCATACTATGCTACATTTACTCAATTATTTTAAGTTTCCAGAATGTAATACCTCTGTATATTTTCAGACTGTTCCTTCCGCCTGGAAGGCCCCCTTTCCCAATCTAACCCATTTCCCTAAGTCCTACTACTCTATCATATTTCAGCTCAGAAGCTACTCTCTGTGTAAGGATTTTCTTGGCTGTTCTCCCATTTACTCAAATCAGGTGCCCAGACTCTGTACTTCCAGAGGATTTTATGCTCTTCCCTATTTTAGCTCCAAATACTTGTACTCTGATTATTGTCAGTCTACCTATCTTCAGTATATCCCTCAATAGTCTGTAAGCTCCCAGGCAGGAACCATACCTTAGGCACTGCTGCAATCCCTGAAGTAAGGGCTTTACATGCTCTATCTTGTTTAATCATCACGGCAATCCCGTACAGTGGTACTACATCATTCCTATTTTGTAAAATAAGTAAACCGAAGCAAATAGAGTTTAAGAAGCTTGTCTCAAGTCATTCAAATGTATCAAAATCAGGATTTAAAACCAGGAAACTTGATGCTAGAACCAGTCCATCACTAAATCTATCACTTCTAAATCTCATTGGAGAGACTGGTGCTGAAGCTGAAGCTCTAATACTTTGGCCACCTGATGCGAAGAGCCGGCTAATTGGAAAAGATCCTGATTGTGGGAAAGATTAAGGGCAGGAGGAGAAGGGGATGACAGAGGACGAGATGGTTGGATGGCACTNCACTTCTAAATCTCATTGGAGAGACTGGTGCTGAAGCTGAAGCTCTAATACTTTGGCCACCTGATGCGAAGAGCCGGCTAATTGGAAAAGATCCTGATTGTGGGAAAGATTAAGGGCAGGAGGAGAAGGGGATGACAGAGGACGAGATGGTTGGATGGCACTACTGACTCAATGGACATGAGTTTGAGCAAGCTCTGGGAGATGGTGAAGGACAGGGAAGCCTGGTGTGCTGCAGTCCATAGAGTCATAAAGAATTGGACATGACTGAGTGACTAAACAACTAAATTTCATCTCCACACGATTTGGTGGTGACCTATTCAAAACACAGAACCAACTAGAATTCTTCTTTGCAGTCACCTCCATGGTTCCTATGCCTGCCTGCAAATCATATCCTTCTGCCTGCCTTTCTGGCCTGATCTCCAGTCCCTCCCCAGGACTCACTTGATACTGTACTGCAAAATCAGCAGATTCCACATTGCCTCATCCTCTTAGTGTTGGTCCTGCCACCAAAATGCCCTTTCGCACCTTTCTAGAAAAATCTCGTTGCTCCTTTGCAATTTGCCCATGAAACCTTTCCTGATTACTTTCCTTTGGGGTGTGCCATGTGCCTTGTGAGATCTTAATTTCCAAACCAGGGATTGAACCAGGCCAGGTAGTGGAAGCGTTTCCTGATCACTCTTTTCGCCATCCCATTGCAGGCACTGGGATTCTGCCTCCACTCTCAGAAGCTGTGTGATTCGACCAAGTTACTGATTTAGTTTTCTCACTTGTATAATGGCAGTACTATCTACTTCGTAGAACTGTTGTGAGGATTAAATGAGATGATGTAAATTATGTAGCTAAACTTCTACTGCTGCAAGTTTAACACTGCAGCATGATTTCCTCATGTGTAGTTTCCACATAAGAGTGGAATCTCCTTGCAAGTTGTTTGTTTACTCTCTAAGTGGTATTTGACTCTTTTGCAACCCCATGGACTGTGGCCTGCCAGGGTCCTCTGTCCATAGGATTTCCCAGGCAAGAATACTGGAGTGGGTTTCCATTTCCTACTCCAGGGGGCATATTACAGGCACTTATCAACTAATAATTGAACTAGATTATTTAATACTACCCATCTTTTAAAGCCCAGTTCAATTTCCATTTCTTCTACTAATATTTACCTAATGATTCCGCCCTTTGAATTTTCCCTTCTCTGAATTCCTTTACCACTATCTTGCATTATACGTAGAAGTGCTATCTCCGGGAGGCTTCTAGTTCTTCCAGGGCAGACATCATCTCTTACACTGCTTATTTGCCCAGTAACTGCTACTGCTGCTGCTGCTAAGTTGCTTCAGTCGTGTCTGACTCTGTGTGACCCCATAGATGGCAGCCCACCAGGCTCCCTCGTCTCTGGGATTCTCCAGGCAAGAACACTGGAGTGGGTTGCCATTTCCTTCTCCAATGCATGAAAGTGAAAAGGGAAAGTGAAGTCGCTCAGTCGTGTCTGACTCTTTGCGACCCCATGGACTACAGCCTACCAGGCTCCTCCGTCCATGGGATTTTCCAGGCAAGAGTACTGGAGTGGGGTGCCATTGCCTTCTCCTAGTATTTCCAATTGCAGAGTCAAAAACTGCTAGTATTTCCCCAAAGTCAGAGTTCAACAAATACTTGTGAATTAAAATATCACTTCCCAAGCATGGGGTGGGGGGGCTTATCTTCTTAAATAAGTCACCCATCTCTAAGGAAATCAGCCAACAACTCATCTCCTGACTCTCCTCTTAGTTCACAGGAATTCTGCTTAGAACTACAGTAATCTGGACACCTTCTGGTGGCCCAGTGGTTAAGACTGTGTGCTTCCACCACAGGGGGCATGGGCTTGATCCTTGGTCAGGAAATTATGATCCCATATGCTTTGTGGGATCTTATTACATTAATTTGCTTTTATTTGCATGCCACTGTCATACCTTAGCTTCTAAGAGAAGAGATCTTTCCTTTCCTTGTTGACCTCCCTCAGGGTCCAGTAGAGGGCACTATACACATAAGGGCTGCTAGAGTGGGCGTGGCTGGCAGACAGATATCTTCAATGGCAATTCTCCCAGCTATTTTCCTTTTGCCTGTGTTTTCCATGCTCAGGGCACATCAGCTTAAAATAAACGTGGCTGGACAATAATAATGGTGACTTCATCCCTGCCACCCTGCATATTAGATGGCTCTACTGAGACTTGTCAACACAGTTATCACTCAACCATGCTGGAGGAGTGGCAGAACCCTTGAATCCACTCTTCGGAATAAAGATAAAACACTAAGCTGAAACAATGGGCAAGAACAGCTTTTTGAAGCACTGCAGAATCGGGCTTCTTGACTGCCTAGCCCTGTCGTATGACAGTGAAGGAAAAGGAAAGGCAGGTTTTAAACTGGAACAGAAACAGCAATGACCATTTCTGGGCACCCCAGGATTCCTAAGGCTACAGCTTAAACCTAAGGACCAGGAAAGCCAAGAGTAATGGAAAAAGCATGTAAAAGCCTAGAAGTTAAGAGATGTTAACTCAAGGTCTTCAGTAAACTAGCACTGCCAGCTTATAAATAGCTTATTTGTCAACGTCCCTTCTCTTTATATTAAATGGAACTTAACTAGATGCTTCCATATTTGGAGCCTTGTTGACCTTATTGCTCAGCTGTTGCCACTTGGGAAACATAAATGCAGGGACAATGTGTTCAAAAAGAAGTCATGGGACTGGTTTAAGGGGAGTAAGACTCAGAAACCCCATCATAATAAACACTCCTATCTTTACATACATACATACATCTCCTAGCTTTAAGATGTAAGTTTATACTACTGAAGTGTATGAACTTTTTCATGTATTTTCTTCCAGTTAGATAAGAAACTCCATTAAAGGAGGGACATGCCTTTCTTTAATGTATCCCCAAACCACCTAGCTCAGTGTCTAGCATGCTGTTCAGAAAGGCTGATGGTTAGGAGGTATTGCAGTCCTCTGACTAAATTAGGAGAGAGCAAGTCAGCTTCCCGAGAAGCTGAAAACTTATTTGGAAAGTTTCTGATTAAGAAGAGAGAATGAATCACAAGCTGAGAACATTCCTTCTCTAGTTTAGAAGTACTCCACCCTCTCAATGTGATAGAAATTTCTCTAGAATATCTATTGTCTCCGGGATTCTGTCTTCCTTGATGCATGCTCATTTGAGAAGATAACTATGGTAAAATCTCATAATCATAAAATCTCCTTTATGCCTAAAATCTCCTTGGGCAAATGGGCAAGTTTCCATCTTCACACACAGATTGGTGTGAGTGTGACAGAAGAAAAGTATGAATCTGTTTCTCCTTTGGCAACACTTCTTTTGTATATTACACTCACAGGTAGTTTTAAACCCGTTTCAGTGGCAGGATTCCAGCGATGGTTAGCACATCATAAGGAAAGAAGTGATTCTGCCTCCTGCTGGCCACTAGCAGAAAGGCTGATCACTAGTGGTTACTATTCTTCAGAGACACAGGAACTTGAGAAAAGGAAGACTGAAAGGGAAAACAGAGTGGCTTCCTTTCATGCTTAGCCTGGAGTAATCTTCAGGTGTCAATAAACCCTTCAGATCCAACACCGCAAACCCCTCATTTTGTGAGTCAGAATCTGAGGAAGATTCATCTTTGCATTAGCTATAGAAGTCCTGGTCTATATGCCAACATCCCTGCACCCTCTCCCTAAATGATGGAAACAGAAAACCCAGACACATCCCATCTGAAGGGCCCCTGTTCTTTAGAGGCTCAGAACCCCACACCAGCTTCTCCTGAATGGTGTCTTCAGTCTTATTTTCTTCCCTTTTGCCAAACCCCAATAAAACACACCAACTGCTAGAGAATTTCTGGGTTGGTTTTTTTTTTTTTT
>SJYA01000694.1:1128271-1149272 GCA_006410615.1 Neotragus moschatus | reverse complement strand
CCCCACCCCCGTGGATCTTCTTGTTTTTTATTTCAAATACTGAAAAAGTCCCCTGGGCTCTGCAGTGCTCCCCACACTCATCCCTTCTCCCACACTCACTGCCCTTCTTCCCACAGCAAATCTACTTCAAAGACAGCACTTATACTCCCCACCCAAACAATTAACATTCAGTTCTTAGCTTGTTCTGCAGAACCAGAGGAGTCATCTGCATCTTTCATATTTAGACAGTTTCTTTTATCTGACATCAGGTCCCCAGTCATATCCAACCTAGCAAGGCACTCTTCTACACAGCTCAATTAGAACCCCTCACCTTTAGTCTGTTTCACTGCCCCACCCCACCCCCACCGCACACCAGCTACAAGGCCAAGAAGGAGAATAGCTAGGAGTGTTTTTGTTATCAACTCTAAGTCCTAATTCATAACCCCTCACATCTCCCACTCCAGCTTCTCAACCCCCCACCCCCCACCCCCAGGATTTCACTGAGATGTCTCCCAACAATTACTTGGGAAAAAAAAAAAAAAACAAAAAAGAGTCAAGGTCTTGGTGCTCGGCACAAGGGGCTCCATGCGCTGGGACACCGATGTGGGGGGGCTTCTGCCTCTCCAGCCCGCACCTGAGCCACCTCCTGACCCCTGGCTGCAAAAGCAGGGAGGGGCAGGAGCCAGCACAGGACCTAGGGGGCAGCGTNAGAAAAAAAAGAGTCAAGGTCTTGGTGCTCGGCACAAGGGGCTCCATGCGCTGGGACACCGATGGGCAGGGGCTTCTGCCTCTCCAGCCCGCACCTGAGCCACCTCCTGACCCCTGGCTGCAAAAGCAGGGAGGGGCAGGAGCCAGCACAGGACCTAGGGGGCAGCGTCTCAGGATCTGGCGGAGCCCCGGGCAGCATCATTCGACTTGGCCACCTGCAAGCTTGCTGGTGACGAGTGAGGACTTTCTCTGGGGCAGATCCTGGGGGGTGGGGATGTGGTCACCGGTCACCAGGTTCTTGTCTGGTCCTACACTGGGCAGCTGCTTATTCTTCATCTTGGCTTTGGCCATGTTGTAGTCTCCTGAGTCAAAGTACTTTTGCCCTTTCTGGAGTCTCTTCATGAGGAAGGTCGGAGCCTCCAGGCTTTTGTCCTAGGCTTGGATATTTGGCTTTTAGCTTTGCCTCCTCAGCTTTCTCAGGGAGAATACCTTCTTTCTCTTGGGTGTCCTGCTTCTCCTTGCCGGTCTCTTCCGTAGGGTTCTCCTCTTCTTGTTTCTGGGACATGGTGGGACGGGGACTGTGGAGTGTGGGGGACCCGGGAAGTCAACCGGAGAAGGGAAGGGGGAGGGGAAACGGGACAACCAGCGCTGCTTTTTCAGCTCCTGTCACTTTGCAAGGCTTTTCATAATAACTCTGGGAACAGAAGCCAGGCAGACCTGTTGAAGCCATTTCTTGTTACGATAACTTGATGATTCATGCCTAGTTTATTAGTAATATGTATTTCCAGTGGGGATATATATGTTTACTTATAACTTGTAGTGCCTGAACTTTACTGTAGTCTTTGTGTTGAGCCTGTCATCTACAGTGGTGATATTTATAAAGAATGATGACATACAGTTGACATGTGTTGACTACTTGTATCTGCCACTGTGCTTTACAGAGGTTGGTAGTTTTTCTCAGCAGAACCATGAAGTAGACATTATTATAGTTATCCTCATTTACCAATAGGGAGGTTTGGTAATAAGTAACTTGCTCAGAGTCACACAGCCAGAAGGTGGCAGAGCCAGGATGTCAGCTCAGGTAGTGTGACTCTAGAGGTTATACTTTTCATCTCTTCACTAGTCTGATGACAGCTAGAAATTTTAGACTTAATATAACAGGTATCTGAATTTTCTAGCTTCTGTCACCATTCATATAAGATATATTTGTGAATTTTCTAGAGGTTTTTTCCAGAAGATCTTTCAATAGCATTTTCCATTCTTATATTTACCTTTTTGGTGGCTTTCCCATAGATGCTGATCACCTGTGATTTTTTTTTTTTTTTTTTTTTTACCACTTTTCCTACTTTTCTTAGTCTTTCTTTCTGTATATTTCTGTTTAGAGAGAAAGATTTCAACATTCATATTCTTTTCATGTGAAAATTTATGAAGAATGAGAAGTAGATAGTACCTGCCCTGCATGATAGATAAAAAGTATTTTTAGTAATGTTGAGACTGTGTTTTCTGCCAAAGGAGAACTTCAAGTTCTGTAGGATCATCACAGACGAATGGTTGATTCTTTTGTGTGTTCTTAAAAATTGGAAATATTTTTTTCTTTATCCAAGTGGTAATTATATACTAGCGATTAGACGGGAGACATACCTTCTGAGTTCTGCAAAACCACCAGATGGTCTTAGAGAAGCCAAGAGAAACTAAGAACTCAGCCTGTTAGATATTGACAGGTGTGCAGTGCTTGAGCCCCTTTATGCCATGCTAAGAAGCATGTACATAAGTGTTTTGTAAAAACTTGTGAAAATGAGTGAAAACTCTTTAGGATTAGAAAAATGTGCTTAGCTGCAATTCAATTTGTAAATCAGTAAACACAGAACAGGTCATGATACGCTCATATAGCTCATTACTCACATCAGTAATCGGAGACAGTTTCCTTTATCTCTGTTTCTTTTACAGTCCATCAATATTATGGAACTGACTCTACAAAAGTATGGAAGTTATGAAAAATTTGAACAGGCCACCGGTGGTAGCCTGCTGTCTAAAACTCGAATCTGGAGTCATGTTAGGAAGTACATGATGAAAGAAGGCTGCATGGGTGAGGTATGAAATCATGAGTGACCATGATGAGTTGACTGAACATGGTACCTCTCAGTGAGTGCTACGGGCTTTTTCTTTTTGTTTCCTGTGGGTTTTGTTTTCCCAACATTATTTTACTCATTGACCAAGTCATCCAGATTTCTAATTAAATATAAGTTTAAGTGTTTGTTGCACTGAATTGTTGTGTTCCGTTTATGTTTCCTCTTATTACCATTTTTGTGTAGCTTGTGGGAGTATATGAATTGCTTTAGGAGAATTATTAAGGAAGAGATTTGCCACAGTGGCTTTTTCTTATTGATGGCCAGTTCCTAGTGTTCAGTCCCAAAATAAGCGTTGACCTGGCAGTGACGAGGTCTCTGGCTCCTGCCCCTTCCTTTGCATCACTTCATCCCAGGGACTATACCTGCAAGCAGAGCAGAGGCACGGTTCCAGTTCTCTGTGTCCTCCGCATAGCTATCTACTTTTCTTTCAATCTAGTAAAGGTTCTTGAGTTCCCAAAGCTCAAAATTCCAAGGGTCAAAGTGATTGAGTCTGCATTTCAGCTTCTTGGTTTCTTGGTACAAAAGAAAAAGGTGTTAATTTATGGGTTTATTGTCTGTGAAAACTTTCTCCCCCTGCCTTCTATGTTTCGTCTTGTGTGTGTGTGTGTGTGTGTGTGTGTGTTTATTTTAACTTTTGCTTCTTAGATTGTAGTTCATCTCACTGAGGACCTGCTTTCCCGAGCTTCCATGACAGTAGTAAATGGATGTCCAACGTTGACCATCAATGTTTCCACTGCACGAGAACACTGGCTGGAAGGAATGCTGAGGCATGAAATAGGTAGGCGACCACCCTTCTCCACTTACTCAGTTGTGATAACAAATTACCTCAAACACCTGTTTTGTTTTTTTTTTTTAATATTTTTCTTACTAATATTTGGCAAAAACTGATGAAATTGTTAGGTGTCACTTGAACTTAAAGTGAAGATATCAGTGTCTTCAAATTAAATTTTTTAGGGTACTGTGTAAATGGAGAGTCATTTAACTCCTCTGGATTTCAGCTCGGGCGCTTCCCTGGTGGCTCAGACAGCAAAGCATCTGCCAGTTCACCCACCTTCAACTGAGGGAATGGAATTAAGTGACCTCTGAGATTCTTTTCAAATATCAACTCTATTATTCTTCTTTTTAAAAGAAAATAAACTGCCTTAAAAGTTATACCTCTTCTAATGAGAAATACAGTCCTTCTGAAGGCAGTGTCCTCGGTCAAACCCAAAGGCATTAGGGTAGGGCCATTTTCTGCTTTGTTTTGACTTGTTAGGTACACATCAATTTGGTTTTAGAACTGTTGGTAGAATCTTTTCTTGGAGAATTAAAATAAGAATGCATTTCTTGCTTTTCATGTGCCTTATTTTCTCCATAGGCACACATTATTTTCGAGGTATTAACAACCTTCAGCAGCCATGGAACAGTTGGACTGGCCGTAAAAAACTTGAACTAAAGCCAAACAACCCCACAGAGGAAGGACTGGCAAGTATTCACAGTGTCCTGTTTAGAAAAGACCCCTTTTTATGGAGGGCTGCCCTCCTCTACTACACTGTTTATCGCGCCAGCCAGATGTCTTTTTGTGAACTATTCGGAGATCTTGGAAAGTTTGTCAAGGACCCCAATACAAGATGGGATTATTGTGTACGAGCCAAGAGGGGATGGACTGATACCTCTCAACCAGGTGAGAGTGCCTTAACTATAGATTTTGTGATTTATTGGGTAACTTGTCTACTGATTTTGGTCACATCCTGCTCTTCCCATCATTGAATCCACTCACTTTTGAGAAATTAAACTTTTGTTACTTAAGGTCAGTGCTGATTTTCCCAAATCACATTTTGTTAGCAATATTTTGCTAATCTCTTAAGAAAAATTTCAAACCTACAGAAATTGGGAAATAATGATGGAATGAACACTTACAATACTCTGGATTCACTAGTTAACATTTTTCCATTTTTGCTTTCTTTCTGACTTTAAAAATAGTATTATTGAGATACATAGTTCGTCAGTTTTAAAAATACAGTTCAGTGGTGTTTATAATGTTCATAGAGTTGTGCAGACAATACCACTGTCTAATTCCAGAACATTTCATCACCCCCAAAAGAAATTTATCCCATTAGCAGGCATTCCCTATTCTCTTTCCCCGTTGTTCCCAGCAGTAAATAACCGTTAATCTACTTTTATTAGTTTTGCCTGTTGTGGATGTTTCGTGTGTGTGGAATCACATGTGAGCCTTCGTGGCTGGTTTCTTTCCCTTAGTGTATTTTTAAAGCTCGTTCATGTTGTAGCATGTATCGGTATACCAGTCCTTTTTATTGCTGAATAACGTCCCAGTGCATGCGTATGATGCATTTTATTTATTCTCTCATCAGTTAATGGGCATTTTGGTTGTTTGCACTTTTTGGCTATTGTGAATAATGCTATTATGAGTATTTGTGTACAAGCTTATATTGCTAATTCTCCTGAGTGTATACTTAGGGGTGGAATTTTGGGCTTATAGGTAACTCTGTGCTCAACCTTTTGAGGAACTGCCAGTGTTTCCAAAGTGCTGCACTATTTTACAATCCCACCACAGTGAATGAGGATTTCTAGTATACCATATCCTCCAAAACACCTACTATCTTCATGTTTTAATTACTGTTATAGCCATACTAGTGGGTATCAAGTGGTTAACTTGTGGTTTGTCTGCTGGCTAATGATATTCAGTATCTTTTCATGTGATTATTTGTGTATTTTCTTTGGAGAACTCTTTAGATAATTTTCCCATTTTTAATTGGTTTGTCTTTATTCTTGAGGTAAGAGGTTTTTTTGTATAGATACAAATCTCTTACCAAATAATGAAATATTTTCTCCTGTAGTACATCTTTTCACTTTCTTGATGCTATTCTGACTTTGTTTTTAAATTTTTATTTTTACTTTATTTTACTTTACAATACTGTATTGGTTTTGCCATACATTGACATGAATCCGCCACGGGTGTACATGAGTTCCCAATCCTGAACCCCCCTCCCACCTCCCACCCCATATCAACTCTCTGGATCATCCCCGTGCACCAGCCCCAAGCATCCTGTATCCTGTATCAAACATAGACTGGCGATTCGTTTCTTACATGATAGTATACATGTTTCAGTGCCATTCTCCCAAATCATCCCACCCTCTCCCTCTCCCTCAGATTCCAAAAGTCCATTCTATATATCTGTGTCTCTTTTGCTGTCTTGCATACAGGGTTATCATTACCATCTTTCTAAATTCCATATATATGTGTTAGAATACTGTATTGGTGTTTTTCTTTCTGGCTTACTTCACTCTGTATAATTAAAGTTTTTTTTTTTAATGTAGGCCATTTTTTAAGTCTTTATTGAATTTGTTACAATATTGCATCTGTTTTTTTATGTTTTTGGAGTTTTGGCAAGAGATACATGAGGGGTCTTAGCTACCTGCCCAAGGATTGGGCCCACACTCCTTTCATTGAAAGATGAAGTCTTAACCACTGGACAAAAAAGGAAGTCCCCTCTTTGTGACTTTTTAAAAAATTATGTATTCATTAGTTTGTTCTGGCTACACCGGGTCATTCTTGTGGGTTTTCTCTAGTTGCAGCGAGTGAGGGCTACTCTCTAGTTGTGGTGTGTGGGCCTCTCGTCATGGCACACAGGCTCTAGGCTCATGGGCTTCAGGAGTTGTGGCTCATGGGCATAGTTGCTCCATGGCACGTGGGATCTTCCCTGGGCCAAGGAGCGAATCCATGTTCTCTGCACTGGCAGGCAAATTCTTAACCACTGGACCACCAGAGATGTCCTCTCTGTAAATTTTTAAAAGCAAATTGTACACTTGACATTTCATTCCTTAACTTAAGCATGCATCTCCTAAGACTAAAAACATTCTCTTCCACATAAAACAGTATCATTATCACACTTAACAAAGTGAGTTTTAATTCAGCAGTATCAACTCTTCCATATACCGTATTTAAATATTCCCAGCTCTTCCAAAAATGTCGTTTACAGGTGTTGAAAAAAATCTAGATCCAGTCACTGTTCATGCATTACTTCTGGTGGCAATGTCTCTTTAACCACCCTTAATAGGGAGACATCGTGGACATTTTTTTTTGTTTCTTGTCATAGTAATGTTTTAGTTTTTTTCTAATTTATTTTTTAAGATTTATTTTATATTGGAGTATACGGAGGAGCCTGGTGGGGTCACAAGGAGTTGGAGATGACTGAACAACCGAGCACACACACCACACACACACACACACACACACACACACACACAGTTGATTAACAGTGTTAGCTGAACGTGTACAGTGAAGTTGTTCAGTTACACATATATATCTATTCTTTTCCAAGTGCATCACCCATTTAGGTTGCTACAGAATTTTACCACAGTTCCTTTTTCTATACAGCAGGTCCTTACAGGTTATCTGTTTGAAATATAGCAGTATGGACATGTTAATCCTAAACAACCAGTTTATCCTCGCCCCCTACCGTTCTCCTTTGGTAACCATAAGTTTGTATTCTGTGACTCGATTTCTGTTTTGCAAACAGATGCAAACTTGATTTGTATCATTTTTTTGATGCACTATCTGAACGATATCAGATCTTTGTCTTCCTCTGTCTTCACTAAGGATAATCTCCTGATCTGTCCGTGTTGCTGCAGACGGCTTCTTTTTAATGGCTGGGCGATATATACCACTGTGTGCATGCACCTCTGCTTGAGTCATTCCTCTGTCAGTAGCCACGCTGCTTTCCTCCATCGTTATAAATAGCACTGCAGGGAACACTGGGGTACACGTATCCTTTACCCATAGTTTCCCCAGACATATGCCCCGGAGTGGCATTGCTGGATCATCCGGTAGCTCTAGTTTTAATTTTTTGAGGCATTTCCATAATGTCCTCCATAATTTACTTTTTGCTGTACCAATTTACTTTTCTCAACATCCTCTTCAGTATTTATTGTTTACATATTTTTTTTAGTTCGGTTCAGCCCTTTTTTTATATATAGGAGATCATTCTAGATCCCATGCCTCATAGGTTTTTGATCATGACCGTTTGCATTGCTGTGAGGGGATATCTGATTGTAGTTTTGATTTGCATTTCTCTGATAATTAGGAACGTTGAGAATCTCTCCATTTGCCTTGTGGCCATCTGTGTGTGTTCTTTGGGGAAATGTCTATTAAGGTCTTGTGCCCATTATTAGACTGTGGTGTTTGTTTTGTTTGATATTGAACTGCGTGAACTCTTTGTATATTTTCAAGACTAATCTTTGCAAATATTTTCTCCTGTTGTGTGTGTTGTCTTTTGTTCATGGTTTCCTCAGCTGTGCAAAAGCCTTTGAGAATAATTAGATCTTATTTGTTTCTTTCAGTTTTCATTTTAATTTGAAGTAGATTTAACAGTGTTCTGTTAGTTCAGGTGCACAGTAAAGTGATTCAGTTATACACGTACATGTATCTCTTCTTTGTCAAATTCTTCTCCCATTTAAGGTTTTAGAGAATATTGCGCAGCGTTCACAGTGCTACAGAGCAGGTCCTTCTTGGCTATCTGATTTCAGTCTCGTATTGTAAGTCTCTAACTCCCAGTTTGTCCCTGCCCTCCATCTTTCCCCTTTGGTAATAACCCTAAGTTTGTGAGTCTGTTTTTGTTTTGTAAATAATTTCATTTGTATCATTTTTTAGAGTCTGCACGTTAGCAATTTCAGGTGATATNAGCAGCGTTCACAGTGCTACAGAGCAGGTCCTTCTTGGCTATCTGATTTCAGTCTCGTATTGTAAGTCTCTAACTCCCAGTTTGTCCCTGCCCTCCATCTTTCCCCTTTGGTAATAACCCTAAGTTTGTGAGTCTGTTTTTGTTTTGTAAATAATTTCATTTGTATCATTTTTTAGAGTCTGCACGTTAGCAATTTCAGGTGATATTCATCTTTCCCTATTTGACTGACTTCACTTAGAATGAGAATCTCCAGGTCCATTCCTGTTGCTGCCAATGGCATTATTTCATTCTTTTCTATGGCTAAGTCCTATTCCATTTGGCATGTGTATCAGATCTTCTTTACCCCTTATTCTTTTGATGGAAAAATAGGTTGCTTCCATGTCAGTTACTGTAAACAGTGCTGAAAACACATTGGGGTGCTGTATCTTCTGCACCGTGGGTTTGGGCAGATGTGCCTAGGAGTGGGATTGCTGGAGCATGTGGTATCTCTATTTTTAGTTCTTACGATTCTGCACAGTGTTCTCTATACTGGCTGTACCAGTTTACATGCCCAGCAATAGTTAGGACTCAGTTTTTTCCATACCCACTCCAGCTTTTATTGTTCATAGATGTTTTAATGATAGCCGTTGTGACTGGTGAGAGATGGTATCTCACTGTAGTTTTGATCTGCATTCCTCTGGTACTCAGTGCTGTTGAGCATCTCTGCATGCCTCTTAGTTCTGCGTGTGTTCTCTGGAAAAGTGTCTGTCTAGGTCTTCTGCCTGTTATCTGATTGCATTCTTTGCTTTTATTGATACTGAGCTGCATGAACTCTGTATATTTTAATGATTAATCCCTTTTTGGTTGATCCTTTACAAATCTTTTCTCCCATTGTGAGGGTGATCTTTCCTTTTGTTCTGGTTTCTTCAGGAGTGCAGAAATTTTCATTTTATTTAGGTCCTATTTGTTTCTTTTTTCATTTGAAGTATAGTTGATAAACAATGTTGTTCCAGATATGAAGCAAAATGGTTCCTTTATAATACATACACATGTATCCATAATTTCTCAAGGTTTTTTCTCCCCAGATTATTAGAGAATATTGGCACAGTCTCCGTGCTATACAGGAGATTGTCCGTCTTGGTTATCTGTTTTCGATAATGTAGGTTATATATGTCGATCCCAAACTCCTAGTTTATCCTTGCCCTCCACCTTTACAATTCAGTAACCATATGNTGATTATCAGGTGACTTACATTTCTTTCCCTAAGAAGCCTCTGTTCTGCTGATGTCTGTGGGCAGTGTCCATTCCCCGCCACATCGTAGGAGGGGCCTGTTTGTGTGTAATCATTCGGTGATGGCCATTCTGCTGACTGCCAGGGGATCCAGGTCTTTGTACTTTAGATTTGCAATTCTCTACTAAAGAGTAATACTTGGGTATTTTGGTGGGACAGTTTTTATGTATAAGAGGGTGTGATGAAAATGACCTCTTGAAATTGGCTTCTGGGAAGTCTGCCTTCCTGTGGATTCTGTTTCTCATACCTTCGCAGGGACATTTCTGGATGGCAGGTATGCTTTCCCATTTCACAGTCCTTGCATACATGGTGTACTCCTCAGTGCCAGTATTAACGGTGTAGTTACAAGAAACTGGCCACCACGCAGCAGGCTTTCTTCATGCCTGAGTCTATGACTCAGGCATCCAGCGTCATTCTGCAAGTTTCCCCCCTCCCCCCGCCCCCCTGGGTTGTGAATGAGAGTGGAATGTGGCAAAACACACAGCCCAGCGCTTGTGTTTCTTTCCTCTCCCTTCTTCTTTTGGCCCAGGGGAATGCCAAGCCCTCGAAGATCTCTGTGCAGCGTGCTGTGTCCATACTCTGGGCATCTCTAATAGGGAGGCTAGAGATAGAGAAGCCATCAGCAGAGGAGGAGGCCAGGTGCCTCTCAAAGCTCATCTGGCCCACAGAGTCCACCTGTCTTGGTGGGCATAGCCAACAGTTGGCTGTGGGATGTGCCCACTGGATCTGAAGATTGTGGTCTCATCTCAGGAGGATCAGGCACTACAGCTCCAAGCAAGGTCATTTGCTGGCACAGCCTTCGCATCTCCTTCAGCCCTCTGCCAGCCCTGGCACACAAGCCTGCTCTGACCATGTCGATGTGTAGTCACCAGACTGCAACGAACCCCCGGACAAGGGAAGGCTTTTTAAGTTTTAGTTGATACTGAAATATAGCTTATTGACAGTGTTCTTATTTCTCCTGTGCACCCACATGGTTCAGTTTCAGACAGATCGAGATCTACTGTTTTTAGGCTTCTTTCCCCGTAGTTGAGATTTTGGGTCTAGTTTCCTGCGCTCTACACTGCTTACTCGCTCGGTCTTGTCTGACTCTTTGTGACCCTGCAGCCCGCCAGCCCCTCTGTCCATGGGGTTCTCTAGGCAAGAATACTGGAGTGGGCTGCCATGTCCTCCTCCAGAGGCTCTTCCTGAACCAGGCATCGAACCCAGGTTTCCTGCATTTCAGGTGGATTCTTTACCATCTGAGCCACCAGGGAAGCCTGTGGTATACACTAGGTCCTTTTTGATGATCTAGTCAGATGTTTAAATGGGTACCTGTTAAATCCTAATGACCTAATGAAATTCCCTGCTCATGTACCTTCTCTTAGGGGTTGGGGCACTATATGGTTCTGTTTTTTCTCTGTGAATCTCTCAAACTGTTTGGGGGGGGGGTGGGTGTGTTGTGTATGTGTGTGTGTGTGCTAAATCTTAGTTCCCACCTCTAAGTGTCATCATAGACTATGTATCTTTCTCTGATTTTGGTCATGCAGTATAATGTTCTGCAGGTCCAGTCGTGTGGTCCCAAAGGACATTATTCCATTTCTTGTTCATGAGGAGTTGTACCCATTTGTGTGTTTGTATCTAAGCTTCTATATCCCTGCCTCTCATGATGGACACTTTGTTGCCTTTCTGTTCTGGCTGCTGTAAACTGTGCGGCAGGCACGGGTGGGGTGCATGTGTCTTGAAGCATTGCAAAGCACTGTGGCTTTGTCCCTTTCCTGGCCAGGAGTGCCACTGCTTGGCCCCCAGGTGACTCTCTCTCCACCTGAGAAACCTCCATCCTGCTCTGCAGTGTCTGTTACCGGTTTCCATTGCCTGCCACTCCAAGGATGCCCTTCTCTAGCATTTATCCTGTGCAGATATTTGGTGATGTCCATTCTGCTACTGCTAGGGGGATACACCTTGTCGTTTCAATTTGCAGTTCTCCAGTAAGGAGCATATCGTNCTGCTCCTTGCAAAGGTCTCTCTCCCTGCCACTAGTTTTCATTTGCAGGCCTCTCACCGACACTGCGATTTCCCCCTCCTGCCCACCTCGCTGTGGCTCCTCCTCTGTCTCTTTGGTTGTAGAAATGTTTTTGGTAGGTGTTGGTCTTCTTCACTGATACTTGGTCTGTAAATGGTATAATTTTGGTTTGCCTCTGAGAGGAGCTGTGCTTAGGGTCTTCCTAGTCCATTATCTTGGGAACTCTTGAACAATAATTTCTTAATATATGATTCTCCATTTGGTAGAATTCTAGTTCCTTCTAGTCCATTTAAACCTAGAGCAAAATTTTTAAGACTTTATACAAGTTATGTCATGATGGGAGAAAGGTTTTCTTTGTAAGTAGAACACCATTTTTTATTTAGGCTCAGATCTCATTCCTGGTTTTCATATTACATATTCTTTACAAATTCAGTTCTAGTTTTTGGTTTCATTGGGGGAAGGAGTAGTATCTTTTAAGAGAGTAAAGGGTACTATTTAAAAAACAGCAACAACAAAGGGATTTTTGAAATCACTTCTACAGCTGACCTTCCCCAGCCTTCCCCACCCGGATGCCTTCAGTGTATCATGGGAGTTAAGTTTATGATCAGAGGGTGGGTGGGATAATTATGAATCATGTATTTTATTTTTTTTTGAATCATGTAATTTAAATTACTAGTGTTTCTTTAGGGCAAAATGCTGTTTTGATGATGGGGAGCCAGGGAAAAGGAATTCTTAAAGGGAAGCTACTCAGCTGCACTCATTTGTGGTAGTTCTCAAGACCTTGCACCTTACATTCTATGTTACAGTGATAGCTAAATTTCTAATTTTGCTCCACCTCTCTTTTTGTTATACACAGGACTGATTCCTCTAGTAAAGTGAATGGGCTGGTATCTAGTTACTTAGCTGCTTTAAACATCAGAAAGTAAACACTATTTTGGTTCCTCCAGGGTGTTTCAGTAAAGACCAGGTATACTTGGATGGTATCCTGCAAATCCTCCGCTATAGAGAGACCATTGACTTCCATCTTCTGACCACCCTGGGGAAGGTGAGTGAGACCAACGGCACACCCAGACACACCAGGTCAGCATTTTCCTCCAGCTCATTTCATGATTAAATAGGTCTCAAGCTGAAACTCTTTTAACAATAAAATCATATTCCTTATGTGATAATAAGAGGGAAGAAATGGGGTTCTGTCACAGAACCAAGTTACAATATTTCTTTGTGGACAGTAAAAAAAGGAAATTTGGAATCATTTTTATATACATATCTAAAATATTTTAAAGTGAGCTGCAGGTATAACTCTAGTCGTCTTCATGCGTTATAGCATGATCTCCCAAGAACAAGGATATTCTGACATGACCATATGATTTTCTAAAGAAATTAATCATTGATTCCATATAATGCCTGAAAGAACAGTCCACTTCATATTCTCCAGATCATCTCTAAACTGTCCCTTGTAGCTTTTCCATGACCCTAAGTCCAGCCAAGTTTATGCCTTGCCTTTAGTTGTTCTCTTTAAACTCTTAATTTATAAAGCCCCCCTCACCCTAGGCTTTTTCTTTTTTGTGACATTTTTAAGAATTCAGGACAATTTCCTTGAATCCTAGAATCTGGGCTATCAGGTTGTTTTCTTATAATTAGCTTCGGGTTAAACGTGTTTGCCAAGAAATACTGCTTGAGTGAGTCGTGTGTCCCCCAGTGTGTTACGTTAGACAGCATGTAGTATTCTGTCCCATTACTAGTGACACTGTGTTTAATTACCTGGGTAAATAAGTAACTTGTGGGATGATACCTGTAAATGTACTATTCTCTAACCTTTCTGGAAGTGGTTTTAACATCTCTTGATGATTTTTGCCCAAATCAGTTATTACACTGGTAGTAGCGAAATAGAGATCCTTGAATTCTGTTGCATTTCACTCCTCCCTTTTCTTCAGCTCTTCCAGTGACTACTCTTACGTTTTTAAGAACATGTCTACCTGTTTCCCAGCAAAGTAAAATATTCTGGGCTCACCTTAGATATTTCTTCAAGGAAGTCTTGATCCCCCTTAGTGGGAAATGGTATTTAGAAAACAAGATCTCAGCACAAGGTGTGTTCATCACTTCTGGGGTGCTTTAGACCTTTTCAATGAGCAAACTGTATGTTTGTTTTACATCACAAGGACATTTAATTCAAATCAGACACCACAAGGTGCTTCTACAACCCTTTCCATTCCACGTGTGTATCTTTTTCTTNACAAGATCTCAGCACAAGGTGTGTTCATCACTTCTGGGGTGCTTTAGACCTTTTCAATGAGCAAACTGTATGTTTGTTTTACATCACAAGGACATTTAATTCAAATCAGACACCACAAGGTGCTTCTACAACCCTTTCCATTCCACGTGTGTATCTTTTTCTTAAAATGAGAACCTATTTCCCAGCATTAGTCTCAGTCAACTCAGAATGGTTTAAGATAAAACTACATCAGTATCAACACCAAACCTATTTCCTATCACCTGCTACAGTTAGTGACATAAATATTCAATAAAATAATTGAGTGTTGATCAGAAGATAATAGTACTTAAAGTGAACCATGTTTTGGAATTTCACATTGCACAGATAATTTATAGAATTAAAAATTTTTACCCCTAAGCTTAATATAGTACCTGTGAAAGACTGGCTTCTCCCTCACATGAATGAAAGAGATGTGAAATTTTAAAAAATACTTTAAAATTTCAAAGCAAGAGAATTTAACAAAACACAAATTGTATTTCTCAAACTAAATAGACAAAATTTAATATACAATTGTGCTGATTTTCCTAATATATTAATACAGCATTTACATTCTATCTTCTCAGTTCTTTTAGATTTAGGCAGGAGATTTGTTGTTTAATTTCTAGACAAACTATAAGTCCAAGATTGTTAAATCACATACTGACTTTTCAAAATGTGGTGATGGTATGCATCTACACAGTAGAGTTTTATTTTCCAGGTATTAATTTAAAAACAGTTTACCTACTTCAGACTTCACTAAGACCAAGGGAAGAAATTGCCCTTCAAGATTTAACTGGTAGTACATTTAAAAAATAACCCATCTTCCTTTTTTCAGGTCTCTTATGAAGATGTGGATCGCTTAAAAGGATTGGCAGTTACTGAAAACATGAGGATTCCTCACTTTTTGCAGGACCATAGCCGATATATGGAGCACTTAGAGAAGATCATGGAAGTGAATGAACTGACTGACAGGGAACTGAAAGACCTTATATGTTAAACAGTATTCTTGCGAACATAGCTAAGTTATACCTCCATGTATATTACCAGTTAGGTGCAGTTGGCACCAGCAGATTTATAAAAGAAGAATGGCTGTTTACATGAGTTTTCTGAAGAATGATCTGCGGTATTCAGCTAAATATTTAAGTTGAGAACACATGGTAAACTGTTTCCCTAAAATGTTTCTG
This sequence comes from Neotragus moschatus, assembly GCA_006410615.1. Classification (NCBI taxonomy): domain Eukaryota; kingdom Metazoa; phylum Chordata; class Mammalia; order Artiodactyla; family Bovidae; genus Neotragus; species Neotragus moschatus. The sequence continues at coordinate 1,134,071 of SJYA01000694.1, read as the reverse complement.
TAGGCTCCAGGGGAAAGTTACTCCTGTTCTTATCTGAATCTGATTCAGCTGAAAATACTGCTGATGAGTGTCTTTGAGGAATCCTGGTCAAATTTTGTGATCAGCTTCTTCCTGAGCCATAAGCGTTGGTCTTAGTGCCCCTGCCTGAGCACCAAGACCAGCTCTGCCTGGAGACTGAGTTCTAGTGTTGTTCAAACTCCAGAGATCTGTCTTATTTAATAAATAATGGTAATTATTCTCCTTTGAAAAATCAGTCTGTATTGTATCCTCAAAAGCTAGAAAATAAATTTAAGACTTATTTTCTTATATGTTAAGTAATGTGGAATGGAAAAGCAATTTTTAAAGTTATTTGTTCATTTTTGTCCAGTTATCCCTTAGCTAAACTTGGTTTTCATTTGCTGAAATATATTGTACCTCTTCAAAATTTTAACCAAGTTTTAGGGTCTTTTCTCCCCATTCCTCTCTCTTGCTTTATGTAAATGAAAATACAAGTCTCAGAGGTTTTTCTGCCTAAATGTTGGGCAAGAGAGAAGCCACGTACCTTTTTTTAAATTAAATGGAGCAAGGGGCTGGATGTTGACTGGGTATCATCTACAGTAAGCTTAACTATACTCTGAGAAGCAGAATTTCTGGGCATTGCCTCTTGATACACTGGCTTTGTGATATTGGCTCAGAGTATTTAATCAAAATCTTTGACTTCATCAAGCCAAAAATGATATAGTTTGAATTTCAAAAATGAGTTCTGTTTCATTAGACTTATACCTAGCTTTGTAATTTATCAATTTCAATATATACTTGTGTTATACACACACACACACACACTTGGGATCAAGTGGTTTTTCAAGCAGCTTTTTTAGTAATCAGAAAGGATACTGCTGTAAATACCCCACTCAAAATTGCTGTTGTAATTACTACCCAAAGTGTGCGAGTGTATCTTTACCTCAATTCAGGCTTATCTATGGTGCTAACACTGGTAGGTATGCTCTGCAAAGCCTGGTTCACATTCATACTAGGAAAGGATTTTAGAAACTCTTGCAGACTAGGTTATGTGATTTTTCTCTTTACATATCCAGAAGGGCTCACCTCAAAGAGTGATATACTTCAGGCTGGCACCTGGAAGTTCTTGCAAAGCCACACACCTCACCTAATCGAGCAGGCCAGGCCCTTTGGGGCACTGGAGGTGGCCACACCTGCGTCGTGCTGGCTGGAGTGTGCCCTGCACTGCAGGGCTGGGGGCACAGTGCACTGGTACTAACCAGACACCAGAATACCACTCTTGTCCCTTCAGGCATCATTTACCTGTAGCAGAGTCACCCAGTTTCAGCTTTTGTGTAGTGTTTTCTGACTTCATCTTCAAACTTATCCAAGGTAATTGTGAAAACAATGTTTTATTAACTGAAACACACAGAAATGGCAATATTGATGCCCTGTAACTTAAGCCTAAATGCTTATACATTCAACATTGGTAGGCAATAACACTGCTAATCTTATGGTTTAAATAAAAAAGGAAAACCATAGCAGCCTTAATTTCCTGTTGGTAGGATTGTTTGTGTGGTTTCAGTCCCTGCATTTTAAAATGGATAGATCTATTATATGATCTGAAAAAGGAAAACCTTTCTTGCCTTACTGCTTTGATATAGAGACAAAAAACATGAGCACTATCTTGACAAAAAGAAAAAAAGACCTTAAATCACACTGATTAAGATAGTTGAAAAGTTAGCACTGAACCAAAAGTAGTTTAAGATTAGCAGAAATACTTAAAGAGCTCTAAGCTTTAAAAGTTGAGATTGAAGATTTAATGTTTATTCTCTTTCTCAAAATAGCATTAAAGTCAGTTTTGTTCTCCCAAAATAAAAGTTTTTAGAAACAGAAAATTGTAGCAGCGGTACTTAGAATAGTTGAAGGTCATACTAGTTTTAATTAGAATAATCAGTTGCTATAGGTTACTGATTAGGATTTCATCAATTTTGTCCACTGTAATTCTAACATAGCTGTGTCAAAGTCTGATAAACTGTTAGGTTTTTCACAGATTTCAAGTGAAATTGTTTGCAAACATAAATCCATAGTCATCTTTATATTTTCACCTTTGTAAAAGTGTTTAAAGTATGTATCTTTTGTTTTATATCTGAGCATTTTGTGTCTAGCTGCAATAGAAATAAATAGCACTGAAGTTCTCAAATGAACTATGTCGATATATATGCATGCAAACTTCTATTCTTTTAAAACTTATATTTTTACTGTGATATTTCTGGGTATTTATTGTAAGTATTTCAGTAGCATCAGTAACATGTCTTCTAGTATTCTTATTTATAGAGAAATACTACATTTGTCACACTCTACCTTTCCTCCAGTTAGCTCAGTGTATCTCCTCATGGGGCATAGGAAAAAGGAGAGAGGGAAAAAGTTCGTCTTAATTTACTACCCTGTTTGTTTAGTTATGCATAACCTCCTGAGGAGCAGGCTCTGTGCTGTGTATTAGAGGTCCTCTGAGAAAGACAAGAAATGTTCACACTCCAGGGACGAAGAGGCACAGACCCAGGTTACAGCAGTACCAGTACCATGCCCAAAAGCGTTCCCAAAAGAATGAAAACCAGAGTAAACAGGTCTGCTCATGTGTTTGAAGCATAGAGAGAAAGATCACTTGCAAAGTAGTAAGGATTCACATTTTATTACCACTATTTGCAAGGCTTGTTTGGAGCCTGAACAACTTCACCCTAGGGGCTAAAGAATACAGCTGTTTCAGTCATCAGAGGTCCTGAGGCGATCCTTTAAGCAGGTGCCCAAGGGAGTCAACACATTGGCCTTGTCAGTTGGCTATAATTTCATTTTTGTTCATTCTGATTCCAGCGGCTAAAGAAATTACTATCTTGAAACTGCCAGGATAAGAAATACCTATATTTGTTAGCTAGCTTTAAGAATATGTGGAATTTCAAGTGCTCAGAAAGCATATGGAGAGGAAGTGAGAGGGGAGCCATCTCTAAGCCAAAGAGAGAGGCCCAGAACAGATCCTTCTCCTGTGGTCCTCAGGAAAAACCAAACTTTCCAGCACCTCGATCTTGAACTTCTAGCCTTTGTGCAAGTCTGCGTTTCCAGTGGAGCATTTTCAGCACACTTTTGGAGCAGTAAGTGAGCTTAGGTTTTGAAGAGGAAGAGTTTGATTTTACCCTCGTTACCCTTCCCCCCAGGTGGCACAGTTCAGGGCCAAGAGAGACCTCCTCAGCCTATGATTTCTCCTGGATGGGAAAATGTGACTTTGTTCCCAGCTTTTCCAACTGCATGGGAAGCTGCCAGAAGGTTCCACTTCTCTCCTGCCTCTTCCAGAAGACAGACTCATGAGCTGCATGGCAGGGAGGTGGAAAGTTGGTTTGAGAACAGCAGAGAGGCTCTGTGACCCTTTAAAGCCCTCCAAGGAGCCTCCTGGGGCCTCCCAGGTGGCACAGTGGTAGAGAACCCACCTGCCAATGCAGGAGTTGTGGGTTCAATCCCTGGGCCAGGAAGATCCCCTGGGGTAGGAAATGGCAACCCACTCCAGTGCTCTTGCCTGGAAAATTCCATGGACAGAGGAGCCTGGTAGGCTGCAGTCCATAGGGTAGCAAAGAGTCAGATACAACAGTACGCATGCAAGGACATGCATGGGTCCTACCTCTCGGTCCCATCGAGAAGCTAGCCCACAGGGGACACGTTACCCGTGGATCTCCCCGACTGGCCCATGGGAACCATCAGTGCTCCAGTGCCTCACACACGCACCATCCTATGGCCATCTCCGTGCCTGCACTCCTGAGAGCAAGCAGACTGCTAGTGAACATGAAAAAAAAAAAAAAAATGCCAGCCTGAATCTGCAGGCCAGAGAGAGACCACAAACATGAGCTTTAGCCCCACTCTTGGGAAAGCAGAAAAGAGTTGTCAGCATCTAGCTTTCTGTATTGCAGAATCAAGAGAAGACACACAAGCTTGAGAATTCTGCCATACGAGAGCAAGGACTGTGGAGCAGACTTACCCATGGCTAATCAGAGAAAGCCTCAGAATCTCTAGCAGGGATGACTCAAGTTATTTCTGTCCTGAAGCAGTTATTGAAGACTAAAGGAAGTGATGCTTCTTCAAATACAAAGGCAACAAAGCAAAACTTTAAGAAAATATGACACTGCTAAAGGATTATGATAATCTTCAGTGGACCTCAAAGACATGGAGATGTGTGATTTACATGAGAAAGCGTTAAAGATAACTTGTAAGGAANGTTATTGAAGACTAAAGGAAGTGATGCTTCTTCAAATACAAAGGCAACAAAGCAAAACTTTAAGAAAATATGACACTGCTAAAGGATTATGATAATCTTCAGTGGACCTCAAAGACATGGAGATGTGTGATTTACATGAGAAAGAGTTAAAGATAACTTGTAAGGAAGCTCAGCTAAAAACAGTTTTGATGAAATCAAGAAAACATGAATAAAATGAACAGTTTAACAAAGAGAAATCAAAAAGGACCAAATTCTGAAGTAGAAAACTACAATGAATGAAATGAAAAATAGCATTTCAGAATGTGTCAAGCAGAAGAAAGAATCTGTGAGACAAATGATGGGAACTTTGAGATGATTCAGTCAGAAGAAAACAAAGNAAGCTCAGCTAAAAACAGTTTTGATGAAATCAAGAAAACATGAATAAAATGAACAGTTTAACAAAGAGAAAAAGGACCAAATTCTGAAGTAGAAAACTACAATGAATGAAATGAAAAATAGCATTTCAGAATGTGTTAAGCAGAAGAAAGAATCTGTGAGACAAATGATGGGAACTTTGAGATGATTCAGTCAGAAGAAAACAAAGAAAGAGTGAAAAAGAATACCGAAAGCCTACATGATGTATGGATACAATCAGAAGAAAAAAATAGCAAATTACTGGCATTCCAGAGGGAGAAAGCTTATTAAGGAAATAATAGCTGAGAATTTGAGAACAGGAGAATTTCCCAAATCTGAGGAAAAATTTGGAAATTCATTGGTCAAACTCAGAGATCATCTTCAAGACATGCCATAATAAAACTATAGAAGACAATCTTTAAAAGGGCAAGAGAAAAGAAGCTTGAAACTTACAAGGGAAGCTCCATACTATAATTAAGCAGATTTCTCAGTGAAAACCTTAAAGGCAAGAAGAGTGGAGTGATATATTCAAAGTGCTGAGAGAAAACTGCCAACCAAGAACACTGTCTATGGTAAAAAGCTGTTCATCAGAAATGAAAGAAAGACTCTCAGACAAACTAAAGTTGAGGAAGGTCATTACCACTAGATCTGCCTTCCAAGAAGTACTTCCAAGCACAATCTCAAAAAGATATTTTTTGATAAGTTGATTCTAGAGCTCTATTAGACAATACATAAAAATGTTAAGAATATGCATATCCTTAATGCAACAATTCCAAAGTATACATGTACTATCACACACTTATTCATCACAAATACATTGTATATACATGTGCAAAAATAATATATGTATCTTTGTGCAAAGATATAGAATACTTATATGTTAAAACTATACACCCTATTTAAAAATAAAGTATACCTGTATGTATCAGTTCAGTCGCTCAATCGTGTCCGACTCTTTGCAACCCCATGAATTGCAGCACGCCAGGCCCCCCCGTCCATCACCAACTCCTGGAGTTCACTCAGACTCACGTCCATCCAGTCAGTGATGCTATCCAGCCATCTCATCCTCGGTTGTCCCCTTCTCCTCCTGCCCCCAATCCCTCCCAGCATCAGAGTCTTTTCCAATGAGTCAACTCTTCGCATAAGGTGGCCAAAGTACTGGAGTTTCAGCTT
>SJYA01000694.1:1100056-1126375 GCA_006410615.1 Neotragus moschatus | reverse complement strand
CATTCTTTGGCATTGCCTTTCTTTGGGATTGGAATGAAAACTGACCTTTTCCAGTCCTGTGGCCACTGCTGAGTTTTCCAAATTTTCTGGCATATTGAGTGCAGCACTTTCACAGCATCATCTTTCAGGATTTGAAACAACTCAACTGGAATTCCATCACCTCCACTAGCTGTGTTTGTAGTGATGCTTTCTAAGGCCCACTTGACTTCACATTCCAGGATGTCTGGCTCTAGATGAGTGATCACACCATTGTGATTATCTGGGTCGTGAAGATCTTTTTTGTACAGTTCTTCTGTGTAGTTTTGCCACCTCTTAACATCTTCTGCTTCTGTTAGGTCCATACCATTTCTGTCCTTTATCGAGCTCATTTTTGCATGAAATGTTCCCTTGGTATCTCTAATTTTCTTGAGATATTTAGTCTTTCTCATTCTGTTCTTTTCCTCTATTTCTTTGCATTGATTGCTGAAGAAGGCTTTCTTATCTCTTCTTGCTATTCTTTGGAGCTCTGCATTCACATGCTTATATCTTTCCTTTTCTCTTTTGCTTATTGATGTAGATAATATATCATTGTAGAACAATCTCCAAAATTTATTAAGTAAAAAAGCATATTTCAGAACAGTGTTTAAGTCAGTTCATATTTGATTTTTTAAAAGGGATAGTATGTGTACGTACGTGTACACACATTTGTATAGCCACAGCCCATTTCTGGTAAGCTACGCAAGACACTGGTGGCATTAAAGGACTGGAAGTCAAAAGTAAGAGACTCGTTTTCACTCCATACTATTTCGATTTGACTTCACTATATGCACATACTGTCTTTAAATTTTTCTTGGATTTTTGAGTCCATGTTTATTGCTTTACTCAGTATGGATGTGTGAGCTGAATTCCAAGTTTAATAATTGCATTTTAAAATTTAAAATTTCATATTAGAAAGTGAAATGATACAAATGTGTCCTTTCCACCTGTGGCTGCCATTGCTGCAGTTCTCTCCCACCAAAGATAACTATTTTCAGTTTCTTATAAAACTTACTACTTCTTAGATACACAAACATATATATATATAAGAGAAGGAAATGGAAACTCACTCCAAAATTTTTGCCTGGAGAGTCCCATGGACAGCCTGGTGGATTATGGTCCATGGGTCGCAGAGTCAGACGTGTGCACACATACACACATATGTAATACTTTTCATCCTTCATCCTTTTTTACAGAGAGATTACTATCATATAAATAATTCTGCATGTGTTGCTCTTTCCACTTGATTACATACCTTAGAAGCAAAGTCAAAGTCAAAAAATAAAAATAGACTGGACATTTTAAAATATTCTTAGAGGAGGAAACAGGATGGCAGATAAAAGGAGCTCACCTCTCACAAAAACACCTAAGTCACAACTAACTGCTGAATAGCCATCAGAAAGAGAGACTGGAGCCCACTAAAAAAGATATTCTACTTCTGAAGACAAAGAAGAAGCCACAGTGAGATGGTAGGAGGGGCAGTTTCATGGTATAATCAAATCCCATACTTGCCAGGGGCTCTACCACATGACTGAGAGTTCTGAGTCCCATGTCAGGCTCCCCAGCCTGGGGGTCAGGCACTAGGAAGAGGAGCATTTGGCTTCTGAAGCCAAGTGGGGCTTGAGAGCAGGAATGCCACAGGGGAAACAGAGACTCCACTCTTGGAGGGTGCACACAAGGGTTCATGAGCACTGGGAACCAGGGCAAAGCAGTGACTCCATGGGCACCTGGAACAGAGTTTACCTGAAGGCCTCGGGGGTGTCTTCCTGGGGAGGCAGGAGTCAGCTGCAGCTCACCGCAGGGGGAAGGGCACTGGTGGTAGAGGCCCAGGGCGTAATCGTCAGTGCCCGCTCTCCCAGAGGTTGCTGTTTTGGCACCGAGACCTGGCCCCCCACAACAGCGTTTAGGCTCCAGTGCTGGGATGCCCCAGGCCAAACCACCAACAGTGGGAACTCAGCACCACTTACCACAGACAGGCCGCCTGAAGTCCTGAGCCCACAGCCACCTCCAAACACATCCCTGCCCACCAGAGGCACATGGTTTGGCTTCACCCACCAGGAACAGGCACCAGTCCCTCCCATCAAAGCCTGCATGAGACCATGGAACAGCCTCACCCACGAGGGGGCAGACAGCAAAAGCAAGAGGAACTACGAAACTGCAGCCTGAGAAGTGGAATTAGACAAAATGAGGCCGCAATGAAATAGGATCCAGATGAAAAAGCAAGATAAAATTCCCCCAAAACTAAGTGGAGACAGGAAGTCTGCCTGAATAAGAATCTGGAGTGATGCTAGTAAAGAGGATTCAAGATCTCAGAAGAAGAATTATTATAGCACAGACTGAGAAGATACAGGAAATGGTTAACAAAGAGCCAGAGAGTTAAAGAATAGAGATGAACAATACAGTAACTGAAATGCAAAATACACTAACTAGGAGTCAACAGCAGAATAAATGAGGCAAAAGAGTGAACAAGCGAGCTTTAAAACATTGATGGAAATCAAAGCTATGGAACAGAATAAAGAAAACAGAATGAAAAGATACCCTAAGAGACTACTGGGACAATATCAAACACCAATATTTGCATTATAAGGGACCCAGAAAGAGAAAACAGAGAAAGGGCCTGAGAATATTTGAAGAGAGAATAGCTGAAAGCATCTCTAAAATTGGAAAGAAAATGCTCAAGTCCAGGAAGTGCAGAGAGTCCCATTCAAGATAAATCCAAGCAGGAACATTAATCAAACTGACAAAAATTGATTGAAAATGGCAAAGAGAAACAACAAGGAGGGAAAGCAACAAAAATATACAAGAGAATCCTCACATGGGTATCATCTGATTTTTCAGCAGAAACTCTGCATGTGAGAAGGAAATGGCAGGATACATTTAAAGTGATGAAAGGGAAAAACCTACAAGAATGCTCAGCAAGGCTCTAGCTCAGATTTGATAGAGAAATCAAAAGCTTTACAAACAAACAAAAATTAAGAAAATTCAGCACCACCAAACCAGCTTTACAACACATGCTAAAAGAACTTCCCTAGGCAGAAAAGGCCACAACCAAAAAGAAGAAAATTATGGATGAGAAAGCACACTGATAAAGGCAAACATACATATTTTTCCACACACAAATATGGTATCAAAACCAGCAATCATGAGAATAAAAATGTAGGATATTGGAAATGCATTTGAAATTTAAAAACTAGCANTCTCAAGAGGCAGGTCAGGTGGTCTGGTATTCCCATCTCTCTCAGAATTTTCCACAGTTTATTGTGATCCACACAGTCAAAGGCTTTGGCATAGTCAATAAAGCAGAAACAGATGTTTTTCTGGAACTCTCTTGCTTTTTCCATGATCCAGTGGATGTTGGCAATTTCTTCTCTGGTCCCTCTGCCTTTTCTAAAACCATCTTGAACATCAGGAAGTTCACGGGTTATGTATTGCTGAAGCCTGGCGATAAATTCCTCTTAAGCAGTTAAAGCAGATTAAGAGATGTCTCAACCAGTCACTCACTGTGTATCGGTCTTCTGATCTTTTCTCTGTCTGATTGATACCTTCTATAGATTTCTGGATAAGGGAATTTAAAGTCCACTCATTTATGATTTTAGTTCTATATGAACAAACTACACGTTGTCTTCTCTTCCACTCAGATAATTATTTAGCAAACATTCACTGCTTATCCCCTACATGTTAGATGTCGTGAATACAAAAATAAAAAAGGCAAGCTCTCTGCTCCTCAGGACTTATTTTGGGGGATGACAGAAAAGTAAACAAATGATCAGAGGCAGCAGCATGATGAGGCCCTTCAAAGAAGGAATCCCAGAGAATGGAGGAGGCATCTAACGCAGCTTGAAGGAAGGTGAGGTTGCTTAGAGGTGAGGTGCCTCACCTTCCAGCTTTTTGATGATTCCATGTAAGATGAAGGGTGAGTATAAAGGTCAAACTTGCGCAAGCAAAAGTTTCATAGACTTTCATATTCAATTATTCATTTCTTAAGAGGCCTCAGAGATTTATAAATCTCAAAATAAATGTATCATCTCAGTGATTGCTGAAGCTCAAGAATATAAATATCTCATAAAATATATGAGACTGAATTGAAAGAGACACGTGTACCCCAATGTTCATTGCAGTACTGTTTATAATAGCTAAGACATGGAAGCAACCTAGATGTCCATCAGCAGATGAATGGATAAGAAAGCAGTGGTACATATACACAATGGAGTATTACTCAGCCATTAAAAAGAATACATTTGAATCAGTTCTAATGAGGTGGATGAAACTGGAGCCAATTATACAGAGTGAAGTAAGCCAGAAAGAAAAACACCAATACAGTATACTAACGCATATATATGGAATTTAGAAAGATGGTGATGATAACTGTGAGACAGCAAAAGAGACATAGATGTATAGAACAGTCTTTTGGACTCTATGGGAGAGGGAGAGGGTGGGATGATTTTGGAGAATGGCATTGAAACATGTATAATATCATATAAGAAACTAATCGCCAGTCCAGGTTTGATGCATGATACTGGATGCCTGGGGCTGGTGCACTGAGACAACCCAGAGGGATGGTACAGGGAGGGAGGAGGGAGGAGGGTTCAGGATGGGGAACACATGTACACCCGTGGCGGATTCATGTTGATGTATGGCAAAACCAATACAATATTGTAAAGTAGTTAACCTCCAATTAAAATAAATAAATTTATATTTAAAAAAATAAAATATATGAGACCAAACTTTACAAATCATTCAGAAACATCACTTTTAGTAAATTTGTGATAATATTTAATTGTCTTTCCATCTACTTCTGTAATTGATATTCACATATTTATATAGCTTAAAGTAGCCCGATGATTTATAAAACCCTTTACTTTATTGAAGATTTGTATTAACTTGTGATATTAACTTGTGATGAGCAAACTCTGTAAGCTGTTCAATAAAGAACAAAAACAAAATAAAACTAGGAAAGTATCTAAGAGTGAGATTGGAAATCAATGAACTTGTATTTGTAAAGTGTTCTGGGACTACTTTGTTAACAATGCCTTGAAGCCTATTTTAATGTATTATAATGGCATGCAAATTTAATTAGAATAAATTTGATTAGAAGAGAAAAATAGTTAATTTCTGAATGAATCTTGGACAGGTTGTTTAATCCCTCCAAGATGCAGATACAGGCCTACTGTAGCCCACATGGTGCCTTTGTGCAGATTAGAAACGACACACCCACTCTGGGTGGCATAGCTCCCCCAGACACTAGGTTTGGTTTTGAGAATACTTTATTTCTTTACTCAGAAAAGGTACAGTGTCTTTAATCATGTTCATGTTTACCATTCATTTTCCCTACTAAGTTTTTATCTTCTACTAGCCAACCACATTTTGAGTTATAAGAATCACTTGCTCACTGTCACAAAACGTTACCAAACAATATAAACTTCCAGGTAGTCAATCAGACCTCTTTAATTCCTACTTTGTGCTGAAGAACACAATCTTGATGATTTCATAGATATAAAACAGTAATATTACTTTAGGAAAAGTTCTCTCTTTGAGAGAGACCGTGGCTGAAGTTATTGAAAGGGAGAGGTGAGCATGAACTGTAAGCCTCCATGGTCTGGCAGCTGTGTGTACGTGTACGTGCGCGTGTTTTAGTTTATCTCTAACTGATTGATGATTGCTTTACAATATTGTTCTGATTTTTGTCATACATCAACATAAATGAGCCATAGGTATACATATGTCCCCTCTCTCTTGAGTCTCCCTCCCACCCCCCTCCGATTCACACTCCCCTCTTGGTTATTACAGAGTCCCAGTGTCTGGGAGTTTCTGAAATGGACAAATATGAGAAGGAAAGTGAAAGCTGTTGCTGGTCTATATTCTTACGGACTTCTAAAACAAATTCAGCATTTAGTAATGTGGCATCAATAGGAAAATAGTACAATTTTCATTATTTACACATGTAATTTATAATCTTTCTAGAAATCAGAAAATAAGCAAAAAAAGGATAATGAATGAAATGTACCCATTATAGCATACTACAAGATAGCTATTGATAACATTGTATGTATATACATACATACATTCTTATAATCATATATGCAAAATATTCCATAAAAATCACACAAATTATCAATGTATTTTGAAAACACATCAGTGTATAGATAAGCAGTTAGTTTGCTAGTTTATGTTTGTCCTTTGATATTTAAATATATGACTTTAAAATGTTTCTACTCTAATTCTCTGAATCCAGATTCTACTGAAATATCCTAATGGGATAAGTATCTTTTTTAATTGGGGAGATACATAGACATACACAGGCACATATATTTTTTAAATGGGATCAGCTTTTTGAATTGTTTCATTTTTTTTAAATCTAGAGACTATGTCGTGATCATCCCTATTTTTTTTGATTAATATACATTCTCACTAAAGTTTCCCAGAGGAGTGTAGTAATCTACATGGTAATTTATTAGACCAGTCTTCCACCTGGGCAGATGTGCGTCATGTAGGTTTTAGTTCAAATATGAGAGCACTGCCGTTTCTACCCTTCTTGGCATATCTTTGTGCAGTTGCCTAATTGTATTCTTATTCTGGTTCTAACTAAAGGGAAACTACATTTTTCCAGGTGACCTTAATTTTACTGGAAGTCATAGAATAAACTTTTCATTTTTTGTGTTTGATATATGCAGTTTTGTAGTCGAGTACAATGTAAAACATGTACACATTTTGAGTATAAAACTGGAATTTCAAAGACATGTCAAACTGTCAGCAGGTCACTTTGAAAGTGGGGAAGCTAACTGCTGCTGCTGCTAAGTCACTTCAGTCGTGTCTGACTCTGCACGACCCCATAGATGGCAGCCCACCAGGCTCCCGTGTCCCTGGGATTCTCCAGGCAAGAACACTGGAGTGGGTTGCCATTTCCTTCGCCAATGCATGAAAGTGAAAAGTGAAAGTGAAGTTGCTCAGTCGCGTCCAACTCTCAGCGACCCCATGGACTGCAGCCCACCAGGCTCCTCTGTCCATGGCATTTTCCAGGCAAGAGTACTGAAGTGGGGTGCCATTGCAGGTGAGGTTAAGTGGAAAGGTGAGGAAATGGCAACCCACTCCAGTATTCTTGCCTAGAATATCCCATGGATTGAGAGCCTAGCAGGCTACGGTACATGGGGTTGCAAAGAGTCGGACACAACTGAGCGACTTCACTTTTCCCATTTACTTGTATCATCAGAGATTTTTTAATGGAGAAGTTTGAGAAGCGTTTAGGATAGCTTTGAAAGAATTTGTAGATCAAATGGCATTTCCATGTTTATGATTGTTTTTACCCACATGGCAAGGGCTTCCACAGTGGCTCAGCAATAATGAATCTGCCTGCAGTGCAGGAGAGGCAGGTTAGATCCCTGGATTGGGAAGACCCCCAGGAGGAGGACATGGCAACCCACTCCAGTATTCTTGCCTGGAGAATCTCATGGACAGAGAAGCCTGGTGGGCTACAGGCCATGGGGCTGCAAAGAGTCAGACACAACTGAAGTGAGTGAGCACGAGCATCCATGTCATGAATGTTTCTCTTAGCCCTGTATCTATTAAAAACTGTGTCAGTTTGCTGGTGGGTGGTATAATCTTCCATTGACTATAATATTTAAAGATATAGTTTAAAAAGAAAAACAACCAGGACGCAAATGTCTACCATGTCAACATTTCTTTCTTCTCATCCTATTTAAGTCACCATCTTGAGGCAGTCATATACATAACCGCTTTGAAGCCTTAGTTAATTTTCAGTTAGTATAAATTTTGTTCTTCTTTCTCTGACTCTATAAACAGGTAAGAATTAAAGTGATTTTCAAACTCACTCTATGAGGGTGGTCAGACCAGCTGTACCCAAATTAAAAAAAAATTATTTGTGGCTATCCAAATTTATTTTAAAATGAAATCATCACATTCTGCATTGACTTTGATTAAGAAAAAAATCTGTTTTAGCTTTTCACAGATAGCTGTCAGCCCAACCACAGTTGGAAATGAATATTGTTTTGTGACCATAGCAATGAGAACTGTTGAATGTGCAATATGGTGGAAAATGATCAAATAATAGAATTCAGTCTTGAAAGGACAGACATGGGTATTGCACTGGTTATAAGACTCCCGTTTTTGTAATTCACTGAAGTGCCTTTTCATGTCAATCTAACATTGTGTTCTTCATGCATAGTGGTTTAATGATACTGTAGTCATTGTACAAATGTTTTTAAGCTGCAATTAGGTTATAAACGCTAATAAATTAGGTAGATTATAGAATGGACTCTCATCTTTATATCTCTAGTACTCAACACAGTATTTGGCATAAAAAGAAACCCAATAAAAGTTCTTGAATAGATAAAACGTAGTATGCATGTGTACTAAGTCACTTTGGTCATGTCCGACTTTTTGCAACGCTATGGACTGTAGCCTCCCAGGCTTCTCTCTTCATGGGATTTTCCAGGCAAGAATACTTTGAATGGGTTTCCATGCACTCCTCCAGGGGAAATGCAGTATGTGATCCCAAAATTATGATACAAAATTAAAATATACACTTCAGAGATGATTCCCCTGATTTAATCAATAGTGACTGAATGCCCGCTATCAGCCAAGTACTGGAGATACAGTATTGAGTAAACCAGAGAGTCTCCAGTCCTTGTATCCAATAAGGGTAGTATTTGTGTTGCTAAGGAGATGAGCATGTTCCTAAATCCCATCTTGTCCTCTCTATCAAGAAAGGCAATCTGTCTCACCAGAATTTTCATAAATCACAACTGGACACACCAGCATAGAATGATACTAAAAATGAGTAATAAGAACAACTTCACTCCTCAGTTCCTCTATTCTGAGCTCTAGTGATACTGGTCATCTTTTTGTCTTTGGGTTCCTTAAGCACTTTCCATTCTTAGGCCTGCTGTCTTTCTTCTTCCACCTAACTGGGACAGTCTGCCTCATATCTTTTTGCTCAGAATTTGGGTTGAATATTGTCTCCTTAAAGAGGTCTTACCAGTTTTCTCCTCCCCAATTTCAACTGGTCATTTCCATCCCAGTCACTCTGTCACATTATAGCAATGATAAATTTTTGAAATTACATTGTCTATTTATCTGCTTTTTTTTTTATTAGTTCCTGAATACAGAATATAAATTATAAGAAAGCAAAGACTTTCCATGAAAGCAAATCTGTCTGTTCACCACTATATTCCAGTGCATAAAAGAACAACCTATCAATTTTATCTAGACAACTAGGTTAAGAAAACATTTTTTTCCATTTTTGAATAACAGCTATATGTGAGACACTGAAAATACACAGTTTAAGGGGACAAAACACTAGTTATTATTTTATGTTAACAAAACAAAGAATTAAAATGTTAAACATTCAAATAGTAGAGAAAGATATGGAAAGAAATGTAAAAGTCTCTCCTTTTTTCCCACTCTCAACCTCAGTTACACTCCCCAGAAATTTAACTTTTAACTTTCAAACATTTCTGTTTCAAATGCTATTAGCGGTTACTACTGGGACTCTGGTAACTTACTTATATTTATTGATTTATCATAGTTCATTTCAGTTCAGCTCAGTCGCTCAGTCGTGTCTGACTCTTTGTGACCCCATGAACCACAGCACGCCGGGCCTCCCTGTCCATCACCAACTCCCGGAGTCCACCCAAACCCATGTCCATCGAGTTGGTGATGCCATCCAGCCATCTCATCCTCTGTTGTCCCCTTCTCCTCCTGCCCTTAATCTTTCCCAGCATCAGGATTTTTTCCAATAAGTCAGCTATTTGCATCAGGTGGCCAAAGTATTGGAGTTTCAGCTTCAGCATCAGTCCTTCTAATGAACACCCAGGACTGATCTCCTTTAGGATGGACTGGTTGGATCTCCTTGCAGTCCAAGGGACTCTCAAGAGTCTTCTCCAACACCACATTTCAAAAGCATCAATTCTTTGGTGCTCAGCATTCTTCACAGTCCAACTCTCATATCCATACATGACCACTGGAAAAGACATAGACTTGACAAGACAGACTTTTGTTGGCAAAGTAATGTCTCTGCTTTTTAATATGCTGTCTAGGTTAGTCATAACTTTCCTTCCAAGGAGTGTCTTTTAATTTTATGGCTGCAATCACCATCTACAGTAAGTTTGGAGCCCAGAAAAATAAAGTCAGTCACTGTTTCCACTGTTTCCCTATCTATTTGTCATTAAGTGATGGGACTGGACGCCATGATCTTAATTTCCTGAATGTTGACCTTAGAGCCAAATTTTTCATTCTCTTCTTTCACTTTCATCAAGAGGCTCTTTAGTTCTTCTTCACTTTCTGCCATAAGGGTGGTGTCATCTGCATATCTGAGGTTCTTGATATTTCTCCCAGCAATCTTGATTCCAGCTTGTGTTTCTTCCAGTCCAGCATTTCTCATGATGTACTCTGCATATAAGTTAAATAAGCAGGGTGACAATATACAGCCTTGGTGTACTCCTTTTTCTATTTGGAACCAGTCTGTTGTTCCATGTCCAGTTCTAACTGTTGCTTCCTGACCTGCATACAGGTTTCTCAAGAGGCAGGTCAAGTGGTCTGGTATTCCCATTTCTTTTAGAATTTTCCACAGTTGATTGTGATCCACACAGTCAAAGGCTTTGGCATAGTCAATAAAGCAGAAATAGATGTTTTTCTGGAACTCTCTTACTTTTTCGATGATCCAGCTGCTGTTGACAATTTGATCTCTGGTTCCTCTGCCTTTTCTAAAACCAGCTTGAACATCTGGAAGTTCACAGTTCATGTATTGCTGAGTTCGACAGTGTCTTACCATAGAAGATGAGGAATTGGTGTACACTTGTCCCCAATCCCCTGGGCAATGGTTCCGGGACAACCCCACACACACCAAAGTGCACTGAGGCTCAAGTCCCTTATATGAAATGATGTAGTATTTGCAAGTAATTTATGCACATCCTCCCAAATGTTTTAAATCACCTCTAGATTACTTATACTTTGCCAAGTGTAAAGCAATTTCAAATTTTGCTCTTTTGGAACTTTTGGGAATTACTTTTTGGAATATTTTTCATCTCTGATTGGTTGAATCCTTGGATATAGAACTTATGGATACAATGAGCCAACTGTACTTTCTCTACGTCTCCTTCTTTATGTCCCTTTTCTCAATATTGCTACTTTAGTACCCATGATTACTCTCTCAGTATTTAACAATAGATTTAAATCTCTTGATTAACCCAACTAGATATTGTCTAATTATGATAATTATCAAAATTGGGCAATTAACTCTCTTACAGTTTCTTGATATTTTCTTCTCATCTCTTCATAATATTTGTCATTGCTTCTTCATTAGCAAGGTTGTAATATTTGCAATCTGTAGGTTGACTCTAATATTTTAACCAGTACTTTAACCACCATTCGTGAAAGTATTGTTGTGTGAAATTTTTCAGATATATAGGAGAAACCCTAAACCAATGCCACTATCCATATGCTTCTCTAAGGATAATGTTTTAAGAGCAAAGTTCAGATAAATTTTCTTATGTCTATCAGTTGATTAATTCACATCACATTTTAGTTAACTTCATATTTGGATCATTATTTTCATATACACTTTTGGGGGGGGGAGTTGCTATTTGGTTTTCCTTCTCATTGGCTAAAGAGATAATTCACTTTGTTATGTTTAAAACTCTTCCAGTTTAGTTTCTGAAATGCAGTTGCCTAGTGAAATATACTTCTATCCTGAAAATATGACTCCTAGAGCCTTCTCTCTGTTGCAATGTAAATTTATTCATTTCTAATTGCATGACCATAATTATGGGTTGTATTATGATTTGGTTCCACCACTTTAAAAAAAAACTTTATCCATCTTGCCTCACTAACTTTATTCTGCCTATGTATATGTTTAATTTTGTTGTTTTTTGTTTGTTTTTGTTTTTTTCAGAGAATGAGAAATGGGATATAAATTCTTTAGCACATGCATATCTGAAAATTATTTCATTTTGAACATTCTTGATGATAACTTGGTTAGTTAAAAAAAAATTATATGCCAAATGATTTTTTTACAACTCTAAAGGTATCTTTCAGAGAAGGCAATGGCAAACCACTCCAGTACTCTTGCCTGGAAAATCCCATGAACAGAGGAGCCTGGTAGACTGCAGTCCATGGGGTCNACAGGATGCTTGGGACTGGTGCACGGGGATGATCCAGAGAGTTGATATGGGGTGGGAGGTGGAGGGGAGGGTTTAAGATTGGGAACTCATGTACACCTGAGATGGAAAAAAATAAAAAAATAAAATTAAAATTAAAAAAATAAAATAAAATATATATATGCAAAAAAATGTGATAAATATATGCAATGGAATGTGCAATGGAAGCAACGTACATTGCTTCCACATCTTGTTTANTGCACGGGGATGATCCAGAGAGTTGATATGGGGTGGGAGGTGGAGGGGAGGGTTTAAGATTGGGAACTCATGTACACCTGAGATGGAAAAAAATAAAAAAATAAAATTAAAATTAAAAAAATAAAATAAAATATATATATGCAAAAAAATGTGATAAATATATGCAATGGAATGTGCAATGGAAGCAACGTACATTGCTTCCACATCTTGTTTAGTCCCTAAGTCCTGTCCAACTCTTATGCGACCCATGGACTGTAGCCTGCCAGGCTCTGCTGTCCATGGGACTTCCCAGGCAAGAATACTGGAGTGGGTTGCCATTTCCTTCTCGAGGGGATCTTCCTAACCCAGGGACTGAGCCTGTGGCTCCTGCACTGGCAGGTGGATTCTTTACCATTGAGCCACCAGGGAAGCCCCAGAATGGAATATTACTCACCCTTGAAAAAGAGAAATCTTACCACTTACAACAACATGGATGGAACTAGAGGGTATTATGTTAAGTGAAATAAGTCAGACAGAGAAAGACAGATATACTGTATGATTTCACCAACATGTAGAATCTAAAAAACAAAACAAATAGAATGAAAACAGACTCATATAGAGAAGAAATGGGTGGTGCCAGATGAGAGGACATTGGGGGGGCAGTGAAATAAGTGAGGGGATTAAGAGGTCCAAACCTCCAGTTACAAATAAGCCACAGGGATATAATATGCAGCGTAAGGAAGATGGTAATACTGTAATAACTTTGGGGACAGATGTACTAAACTTACTGAGATGACCATTTCATAATGTATGCAAATGTCAAATCGCTACGCAGCACATCTGAAATGCAGTACACCTTGAGAATCCCATGAACAACAGGTTGGGAGGTGTCCAATATGCTACTGAAGAAGAGCAGATAAACAGCTCCAGAAGGAATGAAGAGGCTGAGCCAAAGCAGGAATGACGCTCACTTGTGGATGGGACTGGTGGTGAAAGTAATGTCTGATGCTGTAAAGAACAATATTGCATAGAAACCTGGAATATTAGGTCCATGAATCAAGGTAAATTGGAAGTGGTCAAATAGATGACAAGAGTGAATATCAACATTTTAGAAATCAATGCAGATGGGGTGGGAACAGGTGAAAATTAATTCAAATGACCATTGTATCTACTGCTATGGGCACTAATCCCTTAGAAAAAAATGGAGCAGCCCTCATAGTCAACAAGAGAGCCTGAAATGCAGTACTTGGGTGCAATCTCAAAAATGACAGATCTCTCTTCCTTTCCAAGGCAAATCATTCAATATTGCAGTAACCCACATCTATACCCCAATCACTGATGCTGAAGAAGCTGAAGTTGAATGGTTCTGTGAAGACCTACAAGACTTTCTACAACTAACACCAAAAAAAGTTGTGCTTTTCATCATGGATTGGAATGCAAAAATAAGAAGTCAAGAGATACTTGGAGTAACAGGCAAGTTTGGCCTTGGAGTACAAAATGAAGCAGGGCAAAGGCTAACAGAGTTTTGTCCAGAGAACACAATGGTCGTAGCAAACACCCTCTTCTAATAACACAAGAAACAAGTCTACACATGGACATCACCAGAAGGTCAGTACCCAAATATTGACTATATTCTTTGCAGCTGAAGATGGAGAAGCTGTATACCACGAGTAAAACAAGACTGGGAGCTGAGTGAGGCTCAGATCATGAAATTCTTCTTGCAAAATTGAGACTTAAAGTGAAGAAAGTAGGGAAAACCAGTAGGCCATTCAGGTATGATCTAAATCAAATCCCTTATGATTATGCAGTGGAAGTGACAAATAGATTCAAGGGATTAGATTTGATAGAAAAAGCACCTGGAAAACTATGGACAGAGGTTCATAACATTGTACAGGAGGCAGTGATCAAAACCATCCCCAAGAAAAAGACATGCAAAGAGGCAAAATGGTTGTCAAGGAGGCCTTACAAATAGCTGAGAAAAGAAGAGAAGTGAAAGGCAAGAGATAAGAAAGCCTTCCTCAGTGAATAATACAAAGAAACAGAGGAAAATAATAGAATGGGAAAGACTAGAAATCTCTTCAAGAAAATTAGAGATACTAAGGGAACATTTCATGTAAAGAGGTGTACAATAAAGGACAGAAATGGTATGGACCTAACAGAAGCAGAAGATATTAAGAAGAGGTGGAAAGAATACACAGAGGAACTGTACAAAGTAAAGGTCTTAATGACCTGGACAACCATGCTGGTGTGATCACTCACCTAGAGCCAGACACGCTGGAGTGTGAAATCAAGTGAGCCTTAGGAAATATTAATACAAACAAAGCTAGTGGAGGTGATGGAATTCCAGCTGAGCTATTTCAAATCCTTAAAGATGATGCTGTTAAAGTGATATACTCAATATATCAGCAAATTTGGAAAACTCAGCAGTGGCCGGAGGACTGGAAGAGGTCAGTTTTCATTCCAGTCTCAAAGAAGGGCAATGCCAAAGAATGCTCAAACTACCACACAATTGCACTTATTTCACAGGCCAGCAGGGTAGTGCTCAAAATCTTTCAAAATCCAAAATCAAGCTCAAAATTCATTCAAAAGTATATGAACCAAGAACTTCCAAATGTATAAGTTAGATTTAGAAAAGGCAAAGGAACCAGAAATCAAATTGCCAATATCCATTGGATCACAGAAAAAGCAAAGGAATTCTAGGAAAACTTCTGCTTCACTGACTACACTAAAGCCTTTGACTGTGTAGATCACAATCAACTGGAAAATTCTTAAAAAGATGGGAGTACCAGACCACCTTACCTGTATGCAGGTCAAGAAGCAACAGTTAGAACCAGACATGGAACAACAGACTGGTTCCAAATTGGGAAAGGAATGCATCAAGGCTGTATACTGTCACCCTGCTTATTTAACTTCTATGCAGAGTACATCATGCAAAATGCTGGGCTGGATGAAGCACAAGCTGTAATCAACATTGCTGGGACAAATATCAATAACCTTAGATATGCAGATAACACCCACCTCAGTTATGGCAGAAAGCAAAGAGGAACTAAAGAGCCTCTTGATGAAGGTGAAAGAGGAGAGTGAAAAAGCTGGCTTAAAACTCAACATTAAAAAAACTAAGATCATGGCATGCAGTCCCATCACTTCATGGCAAGTAGATGGGGAAATAATGGAAACAGTGATAGACTTTGTTTTCTTGGGTTCCAAAATCACTATGGACAGTGATTGCAGCCATGAACTTAAAAGACGATTCCTCCTTGGAAGAAAGCTACGACAAACGTAGTCCGTGTATTCAAAAGCAAAGACATCACTTTGCCAACAAGGGTCCACACAGTCAAATCTATGGCTTTTCAAGGAGTCATGTACAGATGTGAGATTGGGCTATAAAGAAGGCTGAGTGCTGAGGAACTGATGCTTTCAAACTGTCATGCTGGAGAAGACTCGAGAGTCCCTTGGACACCTAGGAGATCAAACCAGTCAATCCTAAAGGATATCAACCCTGAATACTCATTGGAAGGACTGATTCTGAAGCTCCAATACTTTGGTTACCTTATACAAAAAGCTGGCTCACTGAGAAAGACCCTGATTCCAGGAAAGATTGAGGGCATGAGGAGAAAGGGGTGACACTGGATGAGATGGTTGGATGGCATCACGGACTCAATGGACATGAATTTGAGCAAACTCCAGGAGACAGTGAAGGATGTGAAAGGGTTAATGGCTAGGCAGGTCTCACTAGGGAGGCCAGAGGTCCCCAAGCCACAGGAGGAGACAAATGGCAAGTATATTTTCCCCTACTGCATTCCTTTGCTCCTGCTTTAACCAGGAAGGAGGCTCCTTTAATTCTGTGTTGCTATGACAACAATGGTTCTGCCTGAAAGTAATTTTTTCCAACCTTGAGCTGCTAATTCCCCAACAAAACAATACATCTTACTCATAGATATGTTTTTCTTAAGCCATGTTAATGAAACTATGTATCTTGTTTGGAAGTCTGTTTTCCTTCAAGACTTATACAATATATCTCTCCCAGAGGGACTCCCCTTGTGCAAATATGTATGTTATAGGAGAGAGTTGCACCTGCTGCAACTGTCTCAGCCTTAAGGTATTTCTTTTCTCTATGAGCAACAGCTTACTAAGGAGTATAAGATGCCTTGCAAAAACTGGCATGGGGGATTCTCTCCTGCCCGCTTCTAGTGCCTGTTGCTGAAAACTTTCTCTATCCCTGTTGCTTTAATAAGATCTTCACAAAGCTCTAAGTGACTGAGACTGTCCTTGGTCCTGGAGTTAAATCTTCTTCAGAGCCCACGAATTCAGCACCACCAGTCACTGTAAGCTCTCAGACAGGAAAACCTGGCATGCTGCAGTCTATGGGGTCGCAAAGAGTTGGATATGACTGATCAACTGAACAACAACAGCAGCTGAAATAAAAACAATATTTTATGTCAACTATACTTCAGTTGTTTTCTAAAGTGGAATTTCAGTGCATGGCAACCATTAAGAAACTGGGAATGAGCTAAACGTGAAAAAAAAATCACACCACCATATATATCAAAGTCCTTAAGAGCAACAAACATGTGATGGCCTAAGGAGTAAACATCTAAAATTTAGATAAAATTTAGATATTTGGTTTTCTTGCTTTTTACAAATAACCTTTATCATATTTATATTATTTTCCTAGTTTATTACTGTACTTTATAGTTCAGATTTTATGTGTAAACTGATCTTGGGTTTAGAGGAACAGTAGCTCTTTTTTTGTGTGTTGGAAGACAGAGTTCTTTCAAAGGTAAGCTGTTTGAGTACTGGAGGTTCTATGAGCCCCTCAAGTTAGAAAGTGTCCGATACTGGGGAACAGTGGAAGGCAATTTGTAATAGCTCTGGAAAGAATCAAGTGGCTGGGGCAAGGTGGAAACGATACCCAGTTGTAGAAGTGTCGGGTGGTGAAAGTAATGTTCAGTGCTGTAAAGAACAATATTGCACAGTAACCTGGAATGTTAGCTCCATGAATCAAGGTAAATTGGACATGGTCAAGCAGGAGATGGCAAGAGTGAACATCAACATCTAAGGAATCACTGAACTAAAATGGACAGGAATTGGGAAAATTCAATTCAGATGACCATTATATCTACTACTGTGAGCAAGAATCCCTTAGGAGAAATGGAGTAGCCCTCAGAGTCAACAAGAGAGTCTGAAATGCAGCACTTGGCTGCAATCTCAAAAATGGCAGAATGATCTAGGTTCCTTTCCAAGGCAAATCATTCAATATTGCAGTAACCCACATCTATACCCCAACCACTGATGCTGAAGAAGCTGAAGTTGAATGGTTCTGTGAAGATCTATAAGACTTTCTAGAACTAACACCAAAAAAAGTTGCCCTTTCCTTCACAGGGGATTGGAATGCAAAAGTAGGAAGTCAAGAGATACTTGCAGTAACAGGCAAGTTTGGCCTTAAACACAAAATGAAGTAAGACAAAGGCTAACAGAGTTTTGTCCAGAGAACACACTGGTCATAGCAAACACCCTCTTCCAACAACACAAGAGACAACTCTACACATGGACTTCACCAAATGGTCAATACCAAAATCAGACTGATTATGTTCTTTGCAGCCAAAAATAGAGAAGCTCTATACATTCAGCAAAAACAAGACTAGGAGCTGGGTGTGGCTTGGATCAAGAACTCCTTATTGAAAAATTCAGGCTTACATTGAAGTAAGTAGGGAAAACCACTAGGCCATTCAAGTATGACCTAAATAAAATCCCTTATGACTACACAATGGAGGTAATGAATAGATTTGAGGAATTAGATCATCGAGGGATGATTATGAACTATGGCTGGAGGTTTGTAACACTGTACAGGTGGCAGTGACCAAAACCATTCCAAAGGAAAATAAATGCAAGAAGGCAAACTGGTTGTCTGAGAAGGCTTTACAAATAGCCAAAGAAAGAAGAGAAGTAAAAAGCAAGGGAGAAAGGGAAAGAGACACTGAACTGAATGCAGAGTTCCAGAGAATAAAAAAGAGAGACAAGAAGGCTTCTTTAATAAACAGTGCAAAGAAATAGACGAAAACAATAGAATGGGAAAAACTAGAGATGTCTTCAAGAAAACTGGAGATATCAAAGGAACATTTCACGCAAGCATGAGCATGATAAAGGACAGAAATGGTAAAGACATAACACAGGCAGAAGAGATTAAGAAGAAGTGGCAAGAATACACAAAAGAACTGTACAAGAAAGGTCTTGATGACCCGGATACCCAAAATGGTGTGGTCATTCACCTAGAACCAGACATCCTGGAGTGTGAGGTCAACTGGACCTTAGGAAGCATTACTATGAACAAAGCTAGTAGACATGATGGAATTCCAGCTGAGCTATTTTAAAATCCTTAAAAGATATTGTGTTATCAAGCATCTTTTCTGATAACAATGCTATGAGATTGGAAATAAACTAGAAGAAAAAACTCTAAGAAACACAAAACGTGGCAGCTAAGCAATACTAAACAACCACTGGATTACTGAGAAAATCAAAGAGGAAATTAAAAAATATCTAAAGACAAATGAGGATGAAAACATAATGGTCCAAAACTTATGGCGTACAGCAAACGTTGTTCTAAGAGGGACGTTTATAGCAATACAATCTTACCTCAAGAAATAAGAAAAATCTCAAATAATCTAACCTTACACCTAAAACAGCTAGATGAAAAACAAAACCTTTTAAAGTTAGTAGAAGGAAGAAAATCATAAAGATCAGAGAAGAAATAAATGAGACAGAGACAAAACAATAACAAAGATCAATGAAACTAAAAGCTGGTTCTTTGGAAAGATAAAGTTGATAAGCCTTTAGCCAGACTCAAAGAAAAAAGGGAGAGGACTCAAACCAGCGAAATTAGAAATGTAAAGAGTTACAACTGACTCCACAGAAATACCAAGGATCATAAGAGACTACTATAAACAACTGTATGTCAATAAAACGGACAACCTGGAAGAAATGGACAAACTCTTAGAAAGATACAAGTCTCCCTAGAACCAGAAAAAAATATAAAACATGAACAGACCAATCACAAACACTGAAATTGAAACTGTGATTAAGAACCCAACAAAAGTCCAGGACCCAACAGCTTCACAGGTGAACTTAATCAAAATATAGAAACGCGCTAACACCTGTCCTTCTGAAACTGTTCTAAAAAATCACAAAGAAAATTTCCCAACTCATTTTATGAGGCCACTATCATCATGATACCAAACTCAGACAAAGATACCACAAAAAAAGAAAACTACAGTCCAATAGCACTGACAAACACAGATGCAAAATTCCTCAACAAAATACTAGTAACCCATATCCAACAATACATTTAAAAGATCATACTCAGTGATCAAGTGGGATTCATCCCAGGGATGCAGGGATTTTTTTGTCATCTGAAAATCAACGTGATATACCATATCAACAAATTGAAGAACAAAAACCATATGATCACCTCAGTAGTTGCAGGAAAAAACCTTTATCAAAATTCAGAACTCATTTATGATTTAAAAAAAAAAAGCCTCTCCAGAAAATGAGCACAGAGGGTACATATCTCAACATATTAGAGGCCATATATGAAAAACCTACAGCCAGCACCATACTCAGTGGTGAAAAGCTGAAAGCATTCCCTCTAATATCAGGGACAGGAAAAGGATGTCCACTCTCACTACTTTTATTCAGCATAGTTTTGGAAGTCCTGCCTACAGCAATCAGAGAAGAAAAAGAAGTAAAGGGAATTCACAATGGAAAAGAAGAAGCTAAACTGTCACTATTTGCAGATGATATGGTACTATACATAGAATATCCTGAAGATGATGCCAGACTACTACTAGAACTCATCAATGAATCTGGTAAAGTTGCAAGTTACAAAATTAATACATAGAAGTCTGTTGCATATCTATACAATAACAATGAAAGAGCAGAAAGAGAAGTTCTAGAAACAGATCCATTGCATCAAAAAGAATAAAATGTTTAGGAATAAACCTACCTAAGGAGACAAAAGACTTGTACACCAAAAACTATAAGATGCTGATGAAAGAAATCGAAGACATAAACAGATGGAAAAATATTCCATGTTTGTGGATTGGAAGAATCAATACTGTCAAAAGGAGTATACTGCCCAAGGCAATCTACAGATTCTATACAATCCCTATCAAATTACCAATGGCATTTTTCACAGAATGAGAACAAAATATCTCAAAATTTGTATGGAGGCACAAAAGACCCTGAATAGGCAAAGCAGTCCTGAAAAAGAAAAACAGAGCTGTAGGAATCCAGCTCCTCGACTTCAGACTATACTACAAAGCTACAGTCATCAAAACAGTATGGTATTGGTACAAAATAGAAATACAGATTTGTGGAACAGGATAGAAAACTCCGAAATAAGCCCATGCACCTATGGTCAATTAATCTATGACAAAGGAGGCAAGATTTCACAATGCAGGAAAGACAGTTTCTTCAACAAACAGTGCTGGGAAAATCAGACAGCCACATGTTAAAAAAAAAAAATGAAATCATATCATTCCTTAACTCCATAAACAAAAATAAGCTCAAAATGCATTAAAGATCTAAATGTGAGACTGGACACTATAAAACTCCTAGAGGAAAACATAGGCAGAATACTGTCTGACATAAATCACAGCAACATCTTTTTTGATCCATCTCCAAGCATAATGGAAATAAAAGCAAACATAAACAAATGGGACCTACTTAAACTCAAAACCTTTTGCAGAGCAAAGGAAACAATAAACAAAATGGAAAGACAACCCACAGATTGGGAGAAAATATCTGTATTGGTTATCTGACCAATAAGAGATTACTCTCCCAAATTTACAAACAGTTTATGATGCTTAGTAGCAACAGAAACAAACTCAAAAAGTAGGCAGAGACCTGAATAGACTTTTCTCTAAAAAAGTACACACAGATGGCCAGTAGACACAGGAAAAGATGTTCAATATCATTAGTTATTAGAGAAATGCAAATCAAAATTAATGAGACTATCATCTCACACAGTTCAGAATAGCTATCATCAAAAAATCCACAAACAACAAATGTTGGAGAGGATGTGGAGAGAAGGGGAACCCTCCTGTACTCTTGGTGGGAATGTAAATTGGCTCAGTCACTATGGATAACAGTATGGAGGCTCCTTAAAAAACTAAAAATAGAGCTACCATGTGACCCTGCAATCCCACTCCTGGGCATATATCCAGAGAAAAGGATACATGTGCCCCAGTGTTCATTGCAGCACTGTCTACAAAAGACCTAGAAGCAACCTAGATGTCCATTGACAGAGAAACAAAGAAGATGTGGTACCTATATACAATGGAATATTACTCGGCCATTAAAAAGGACGAAATAATGCCATTTGCAGCAATATGGATGGACTGAGAGTGTCATACTTAATGAAGTCAGACATAGGAGAAATATCATATGACATCCCTTATGTGTGGAATCTAAAAAGAAATGATACAAATGAACTTACTTACAAACTAGAGACTCAGACTTAAAAAGCAAATTTATGGTTGCCAGGGGGAAGGGGCAGTTAGGGACTTTGGGAAGGTCATGTACACATGGCTATATTTAAAATGGATAACCAACAAAGACCTATTGTATAACACATGGAATTCTGCTCAATGTTATGTGCCAGCCTGTATTAGAGGGGGGTTTGGGGAAGAATGGATATGTGTATATGTATGGGTATGGCTGAGTCCCTTTCCTGTTCACCTGAAACTACCACAACATTGTTAATAGGCTGTAGCCCAATACAAAATGTTTTTTGGTATTAAATACTAAAAGATGATGCTGTTAAAGTGTTGCATTCAACATGTCAGCAAATTTGGAAAATTCAGCAGTGGCCACAGGACTAGAAAAGCTCAGTTTTCATTTCAACCCCAAAGAAGGGAGATGCCAAAGAATGTTCAAATTACAACATAACTGCACTCATTTCACAAGCTAGCAAAGTTATGCTCAAAATCCTTCAAGCTAGGCTTCAGCAGTATGTGAACCAAGAACTTACAAGTTGGGTTTAGAAAAGGCAGAGGAACCAGAGATTGAATTGCCAATATAATTGCCAACATAATCATTGGATTATGGAGAAAGAAAGGGAATTCCAGAAAACATCTACTTCTGACTTCTTCACAGTCACTTCTGCCTGTGACTGTGTGGATCACAACAAACTGTGGAAAATTCTTAAATAGACGGGAGTACTGGACCACCTTACCTGTCTCCTGAGAAAGCTGTATATAGGTCAAGAAGCAGTAGTTAAAACTGGACATGGAACAACTGACTGGTTCCAAACTGGGAAAGGAATATGACAAGGTTTTATATTGTCACCCTGCTTATTTAACTTACATGCAGAGTACATCATGGGAAATGCTGGGCTGGATGAATTACAAGCTGCAATCAAGATTGCTTGGAGAAATATCAACAACCTCAGATATGCAGATGATACCACACTAATGGCAGAAAGTGAAGAGAAACTAAAGAGTCTCTTGATGAAAGTGAAAGAGGAGAGTGAAAAAGTTGGCTTAAAGCTCAACATTCAAAAAACAAAGAATGTGACATCCGTTCCCATCACTTCATGGCAAACAGAAGGGGAAAAAGTGGAAGTGGTGATTTTACTTTTCTGGGTTCTGGAAAGTCACTTCAGACAGTGACAGCAGCACAAAATTAAAAGATGCTTGCTCCTTGGAAGGAAAGCTATGACAAACCTAGACAGTGTATTCAAAAGCAGAGATATCAACTTACCAACAAAGTCCATATAGTCAAAGCTATTGTTTTTCCAGTAGTCATGTTCAGCTGTGAGAGTTGGACCATAAAGAAGGCTGAGCACCAAAGAATCGATGCTTTTGAACCGTGGTGCGGAAGAAGATTCTTGAGAGTCTCTTGAACAGCAAGGAGATCAAACCAGTCAATCCTAAAGGAAATCAATCCGGAATATTCACTGAAAGGACTGATGCTGAAGCTCCAATACTTTGGCCACCTGATGCAAATAGCCGATTCTTTGGAAATGACCCTAATACTAGGAAAGACTGAAGGCAATAGAAGGGGGCAGCACAGGACAAGATAGTTAGATAGCATCACTGACTCAGTGGCCATGAATCTGAGTAAACTCCAGGAGATGGTGAAGGAGAGATGAGCCTGGCATGCTGCAGTCCACGGGGTGGCAGAGTTGGACAGGACGTAGTGACTGAACCGCAGCAAAGAGATCTTGAGTGAATTTCTGGGTGCCACTCCACAACTGTCCACTAGAGGGACCACAAACTCTTTGTTCCCACTCTTCTAGCTCTTCCTTTTCAGTATTTTATGTCAGGCCCTCTAGGGCTTCCCTGGTGGCTCAGATGGTAAAGAGTCTGCCTGCAGTGTGGGAGACCAGGGTTTGGCCCCTGGGTTGGGAAGATCCCCTGGAGAAGGGAATGGCAACTCACTCCAGTATTCTTGCCTGAGAAATTCCACGGACAGAAGAGCCCGGTGAGCTACAGTCCATGGGGTTGCAAAGACTCAGACACAACGGAGCTGCTAACACACACATACAGAGGCCCTCTGCGCTGCCCAGGGGGCACTACTCAAGTGCCCCCTCTAGGTAAAGAACTCCCCCCCACCCCCCACCACCAGTGCAGGAGACATAAGATACATGGGTTTGATACCTGGGTCTGGAGTCGGGAAGATTCCCTGGAGAAGCAAATGGCAATGCACTCCATTGCTCTTGAAAGGAGAATCCCATGGACAGAGGAGCCTGACAGGCTACAACTCATAGGGTTGCACAGAGTCTGACACAACTGAAGCGACTTAGCACAGCACAGCTTTTCCAGGAAAGATGTACATATCACCTTAAAGAGCTCTGGAGAAGGAGTTACGTGTCCTGCACGTCTTCCAAAATCTGTTTCCTCCCTTCAGTTTAAATCTCTCACTGGCCAGTTTGTCATAAGATTCCCTGAGATGATGCACTGAAAAGCAACATACATATATTCTGTATATAAATACAGAGTCTATTCTGTGCTAAAGTATACGCTATTTACAGTCTTGACAGATATCTTTAATAACATTTTAATGCCTGTTTGAAATAAACAAGACATGGAATGTGAGCAATTTGAGATTCAGATGGTATTTTATCTTACCACAGCTTCCTAACATAATTACCTAAGACACTTCTCAGGAAAACCAGTATTTTGCTTTTAGAGAAATGAGAGAGAAAAGATACCAGATGCTCTGGCCAAAGAGATTTCTCAGCTCGGCAGCTAACAGTGACCCACAGCCTGGGGTCCCCCTTTGTTTCTGGATTTCACATGGGTGAGCCTAGGAACAGGTGATTTCTCACCTTGTTCTGACGTATTAATATAATAGCTCT
This sequence comes from Neotragus moschatus, assembly GCA_006410615.1. Lineage (NCBI taxonomy): Eukaryota > Metazoa > Chordata > Mammalia > Artiodactyla > Bovidae > Neotragus > Neotragus moschatus. The sequence goes on along the minus strand of SJYA01000694.1, from coordinate 1,101,655 downwards.
GTGGGTCTTTAGGTCTTAAGTCACAAACCCAAGATACCCAGTGACAATGCAGCTGTCAGACCTTGTAAGCTGGGTCATTTTAAAATACTGGGAACCACAGCAAGTTCTAACCATCTCTCACCGCACTTCCCAGGTAAATAGGTCTATAAACTGGGATTTCTGAGGGCCTCTGGGAAACGCCGGAGGGGTCTCAGGGTTGGATGTGAGACTAGATTTGTCAGGGATAATTTCAGGCTTTGAGAACTGTATGCTGCAGATGAGAACTGAGGCCAGTAGTTGCCTGTGAAGGTGGATGTGTCTGATCCTCCCAGGTATTCATTGCTCCCTGCTGACCTCAGCACCAAAACCACTCAGTCTGACTGCTTCTTGCCAGCAAGCAGGCCCCTACACCCCTCTGTGAGCTAAATATGAAAATACTGGACTTCTAAAAATTTCTCTGGTAATTTAAGACTTAGATAAATAAACGATGAAGAAGATGTTCAGAAAAATTCAGAAGAAAAGTTCAAAGAAAATTCCTAGAGCACCAGTTGCTTACCAGTTTTCTGAATATTAATAGTAAGGACTTACCCAACACAAATCTTTGAAAACTGGTCCTGTGTTTGGTAACTGAAGTAATGAAAGATCCTTCTGCCAGTTGTACTGGGACAGCAAGCCAAGAACTCAGACTCTTAATAAAACAGCCACTGTCACATGGCTCTCCTGCCATTTGTCACCTTTGACCCTTCATGTGTTGAGCACCTTGTTGACCTCCTGCGCAGGTAGTTATTGCCCCTGCTGAAGGAATCCCTTACCTAGGCAGTGAAAGCCACACTGAAATTCTTAGACACTCCTGCACGTCTCCATCACCTCATCTCTGTCTTGGGTAGTATTTAAATGGGTTCAGCCACACCTCTCTGTACTCTGTTTAAACAGATTCCCCTCAAGTCTCTCAATGTGTGTCTCAGGGCACCTTCACTGACCCACCCAGACCACAGGCAGACCCAATCAGCATTCTAGCATGGACGCTTGGGGTCAGGGCTGCAGGCCAGCGAGCTCCTAGGGAGACCCTTCAGTGCACTGATGCAGGAGCCCCACTGTCCAGGAAAGCAAGGCTCCTTGTTTGAAATCTCAGTCAGAGGTAACACTGGAGCAGGATGGAGCCTAAGGCCTGGGAAACGCTGGCCACAGGTGGGGCCTCATCCTGGCACTTCCTGACTCCGTGTCCTTGGGCTTTTTAAAGTCAGAGAAGGGGGGATTTCTACAGCCTAGAAAATTCACAGGATTCCTTGAAGCATAGAGCAGTGAGGGCGCCCCCTTGGCTGAGAGGTAAAGCCATCTCAGTAGCCTCTTTAAAAATGCAACTTTACGGTTTCAATGTGATTAAAGACCTAAATGTACGACCTGATAGTATAAAATTCCTAGAGGAGACCATAGGCAGCACATTCTTAGGCATAAATCGCAGGAATATAATTTTTAATCCGTCTCCTAGAGTAATGAAAGTAAAAACAAAAATAAACAAATGGGACCTACTTAAACTCAAAAGCTTTTGCACAGCAAAGAAAAACCATAAAACAAAAAGACAACCCACAGAATGGGAGAAAATATTTGCAAACAGTGCAA
>SJYA01000694.1:1066159-1099920 GCA_006410615.1 Neotragus moschatus | reverse complement strand
GAACCAGAGATTGAATTGCCAATATAATTGCCAACATAATCATTGGATTATGGAGAAAGAAAGGGAATTCCAGAAAACATCTACTTCTGACTTCTTCACAGTCACTTCTGCCTGTGACTGTGTGGATCACAACAAACTGTGGAAAATTCTTAAATAGACGGGAGTACTGGACCACCTTACCTGTCTCCTGAGAAAGCTGTATATAGGTCAAGAAGCAGTAGTTAAAACTGGACATGGAACAACTGACTGGTTCCAAACTGGGAAAGGAATATGACAAGGTTTTATATTGTCACCCTGCTTATTTAACTTACATGCAGAGTACATCATGGGAAATGCTGGGCTGGATGAATTACAAGCTGCAATCAAGATTGCTTGGAGAAATATCAACAACCTCAGATATGCAGATGATACCACACTAATGGCAGAAAGTGAAGAGAAACTAAAGAGTCTCTTGATGAAAGTGAAAGAGGAGAGTGAAAAAGTTGGCTTAAAGCTCAACATTCAAAAAACAAAGAATGTGACATCCGTTCCCATCACTTCATGGCAAACAGAAGGGGAAAAAGTGGAAGTGGTGATTTTACTTTTCTGGGTTCTGGAAAGTCACTTCAGACAGTGACAGCAGCACAAAATTAAAAGATGCTTGCTCCTTGGAAGGAAAGCTATGACAAACCTAGACAGTGTATTCAAAAGCAGAGATATCAACTTACCAACAAAGTCCATATAGTCAAAGCTATTGTTTTTCCAGTAGTCATGTTCAGCTGTGAGAGTTGGACCATAAAGAAGGCTGAGCACCAAAGAATCGATGCTTTTGAACCGTGGTGCGGAAGAAGATTCTTGAGAGTCTCTTGAACAGCAAGGAGATCAAACCAGTCAATCCTAAAGGAAATCAATCCGGAATATTCACTGAAAGGACTGATGCTGAAGCTCCAATACTTTGGCCACCTGATGCAAATAGCCGATTCTTTGGAAATGACCCTAATACTAGGAAAGACTGAAGGCAATAGAAGGGGGCAGCACAGGACAAGATAGTTAGATAGCATCACTGACTCAGTGGCCATGAATCTGAGTAAACTCCAGGAGATGGTGAAGGAGAGATGAGCCTGGCATGCTGCAGTCCACGGGGTGGCAGAGTTGGACAGGACGTAGTGACTGAACCGCAGCAAAGAGATCTTGAGTGAATTTCTGGGTGCCACTCCACAACTGTCCACTAGAGGGACCACAAACTCTTTGTTCCCACTCTTCTAGCTCTTCCTTTTCAGTATTTTATGTCAGGCCCTCTAGGGCTTCCCTGGTGGCTCAGATGGTAAAGAGTCTGCCTGCAGTGTGGGAGACCAGGGTTTGGCCCCTGGGTTGGGAAGATCCCCTGGAGAAGGGAATGGCAACTCACTCCAGTATTCTTGCCTGAGAAATTCCACGGACAGAAGAGCCCGGTGAGCTACAGTCCATGGGGTTGCAAAGACTCAGACACAACGGAGCTGCTAACACACACATACAGAGGCCCTCTGCGCTGCCCAGGGGGCACTACTCAAGTGCCCCCTCTAGGTAAAGAACTCCCCCCCACCCCCCACCACCAGTGCAGGAGACATAAGATACATGGGTTTGATACCTGGGTCTGGAGTCGGGAAGATTCCCTGGAGAAGCAAATGGCAATGCACTCCATTGCTCTTGAAAGGAGAATCCCATGGACAGAGGAGCCTGACAGGCTACAACTCATAGGGTTGCACAGAGTCTGACACAACTGAAGCGACTTAGCACAGCACAGCTTTTCCAGGAAAGATGTACATATCACCTTAAAGAGCTCTGGAGAAGGAGTTACGTGTCCTGCACGTCTTCCAAAATCTGTTTCCTCCCTTCAGTTTAAATCTCTCACTGGCCAGTTTGTCATAAGATTCCCTGAGATGATGCACTGAAAAGCAACATACATATATTCTGTATATAAATACAGAGTCTATTCTGTGCTAAAGTATACGCTATTTACAGTCTTGACAGATATCTTTAATAACATTTTAATGCCTGTTTGAAATAAACAAGACATGGAATGTGAGCAATTTGAGATTCAGATGGTATTTTATCTTACCACAGCTTCCTAACATAATTACCTAAGACACTTCTCAGGAAAACCAGTATTTTGCTTTTAGAGAAATGAGAGAGAAAAGATACCAGATGCTCTGGCCAAAGAGATTTCTCAGCTCGGCAGCTAACAGTGACCCACAGCCTGGGGTCCCCCTTTGTTTCTGGATTTCACATGGGTGAGCCTAGGAACAGGTGATTTCTCACCTTGTTCTGACGTATTAATATAATAGCTCTGTGGGTCTTTAGGTCTTAAGTCACAAACCCAAGATACCCAGTGACAATGCAGCTGTCAGACCTTGTAAGCTGGGTCATTTTAAAATACTGGGAACCACAGCAAGTTCTAACCATCTCTCACCGCACTTCCCAGGTAAATAGGTCTATAAACTGGGATTTCTGAGGGCCTCTGGGAAACGCCGGAGGGGTCTCAGGGTTGGATGTGAGACTAGATTTGTCAGGGATAATTTCAGGCTTTGAGAACTGTATGCTGCAGATGAGAACTGAGGCCAGTAGTTGCCTGTGAAGGTGGATGTGTCTGATCCTCCCAGGTATTCATTGCTCCCTGCTGACCTCAGCACCAAAACCACTCAGTCTGACTGCTTCTTGCCAGCAAGCAGGCCCCTACACCCCTCTGTGAGCTAAATATGAAAATACTGGACTTCTAAAAATTTCTCTGGTAATTTAAGACTTAGATAAATAAACGATGAAGAAGATGTTCAGAAAAATTCAGAAGAAAAGTTCAAAGAAAATTCCTAGAGCACCAGTTGCTTACCAGTTTTCTGAATATTAATAGTAAGGACTTACCCAACACAAATCTTTGAAAACTGGTCCTGTGTTTGGTAACTGAAGTAATGAAAGATCCTTCTGCCAGTTGTACTGGGACAGCAAGCCAAGAACTCAGACTCTTAATAAAACAGCCACTGTCACATGGCTCTCCTGCCATTTGTCACCTTTGACCCTTCATGTGTTGAGCACCTTGTTGACCTCCTGCGCAGGTAGTTATTGCCCCTGCTGAAGGAATCCCTTACCTAGGCAGTGAAAGCCACACTGAAATTCTTAGACACTCCTGCACGTCTCCATCACCTCATCTCTGTCTTGGGTAGTATTTAAATGGGTTCAGCCACACCTCTCTGTACTCTGTTTAAACAGATTCCCCTCAAGTCTCTCAATGTGTGTCTCAGGGCACCTTCACTGACCCACCCAGACCACAGGCAGACCCAATCAGCATTCTAGCATGGACGCTTGGGGTCAGGGCTGCAGGCCAGCGAGCTCCTAGGGAGACCCTTCAGTGCACTGATGCAGGAGCCCCACTGTCCAGGAAAGCAAGGCTCCTTGTTTGAAATCTCAGTCAGAGGTAACACTGGAGCAGGATGGAGCCTAAGGCCTGGGAAACGCTGGCCACAGGTGGGGCCTCATCCTGGCACTTCCTGACTCCGTGTCCTTGGGCTTTTTAAAGTCAGAGAAGGGGGGATTTCTACAGCCTAGAAAATTCACAGGATTCCTTGAAGCATAGAGCAGTGAGGGCGCCCCCTTGGCTGAGAGGTAAAGCCATCTCAGTAGCCTCTTTAAAAATGCAACTTTACGGTTTCAATGTGATTAAAGACCTAAATGTACGACCTGATAGTATAAAATTCCTAGAGGAGACCATAGGCAGCACATTCTTAGGCATAAATCGCAGGAATATAATTTTTAATCCGTCTCCTAGAGTAATGAAAGTAAAAACAAAAATAAACAAATGGGACCTACTTAAACTCAAAAGCTTTTGCACAGCAAAGAAAAACCATAAAACAAAAAGACAACCCACAGAATGGGAGAAAATATTTGCAAACAGTGCAACTGACAAGGGGTTAATCTCCAAAATTTACAAACAGTTCATGAAGCTCAATATCAAAAAACAACCCAATCCTTCAAAGAACACAGATGGCCAAAGGCACATGAAAAGATACTCTACATTGCTAATTATTAGAGAACTATAAAACTACAATGAGTATCACCCTACACCAGTCAGAATGACCATCATCAAAAAGTCTATAAACAAGCAAGGACCTACTGTATAGCACATGGAACTCTGCTCAATGTTATGTGGCAGCCTGGATGGGAGAGGAGCTTGGGGGAGAATGGATAAATATATGGCTGAGTCCTTTACTGAAACTATCACAACATAGTTAACCTGCTATACCCTAATATAAAATAAGTTTAAAAAAAGTCTATACACAATAAATGCTGGAGAGGATATGGAACCTGTATACACTGCTGGTGGAAATGTTAATTGATCCAGCCACTGTGGAGAACAGTATGGAGGTTCCTTGAAAAGCTAAACAGGTCTACCACATGCTCCAGAAGTCCCACTCCTGGTGATGTTTCTGGAGAAAAACATGGTTCAAAATGATACATGCACCCTGATGTTCATTGCAGCACTATATAAAACAGCTAGGACATGGAAGCAATTAAAATGTCCATATATACAGTGGAGTATTACTCAACCATCAGAAAGGAAGAATGGTATTTGCAGCTACGTGGATGAACCAGAGACCATCATACTAAATGAAGTGTCAGAGAGACACAAATGCCACATGACATCACTTGTATGTGGAATCTAAAAGTATCACGCAAATGACCTTGTTTGCAAAACAGAAACAGACTCACAGACTTTGAAAACAAACTTATGGTTACCAAGGGGAAAAGTATTGGGGGGCGGTGAAGGGCTAAATTAGGAGTTTGGGATTGACATACACACTACACACATAAATAAATCAACATGGACCTAGTACAGCAGAGGGAACGCTACTCAATATTCTGTAACAACCTAAATGGAAAGAGAATTTGAAAAGAATAGATATATGTATTGAATCACTTTGCTGTACACCTGAAATTGACACATTGTAAATCAATTATAAATATAAAAGTTTTTGAATAGAAAACCAAATTAATAAATAAAAATGCCCCTCAGGACATCTCTGAACTCAGTGTGAAGACATGATTCCAGGAGACAGAGTGGGCCTGGGTCTGGAGGCCTGACACCCTCCTCTAGCTTGCAGACTTGGGTTCAGCCCAAAGCAGCCAGTTCTGATGCAATCACACAGTGCCAGCCAATCGTCCTCATTCACCACCACAGTAAAACCTGAGTCCTTAATGCTCCCCACCAGCAACAAATCACTGAATTATTATTTAATCACTGAGTTGAATAATTCATCATGATGGAGGCAGCAGGGCACTTAGGAGCACCCATCTTCCACCACAGACTACCGATGGGACCTCAGTTGCTCAGCGTACACTAGGAGGCGCCCCAGAACCAAAGGCACCTCCTACAGGCTGCCTGTGTGGTTTGACCCCCCCAGATGCAGGAAAACGCCAGACATGGGAGGCCTCTTCTGGGGCCTGTCTCCCTCCCACCCAGGCCCCCTGGAACCACCTGTGCACAAGGACCAGGCTCTGGGGGGGCGAGGCAGCGCCCTCTTTTCCGGCTGCTCTTCAGCCTGTGGATGTCACTGATCTCACTGGCCTGCATTTCCCGGTTACCAGGCCCAACCTGGCCCCTTGGGTACCCAGATCTGAGAAAACAAGAGAATGTTGCCCCTCCAGTCCCCACCCCTGAGGTGAAGAGAGGAACAGTGACACCAGGGTGCCTCAGGCCACCCCTTACCTCTGCCTTGAAGCACGAAGCTTGTCCCCCCTGCTCCAGGCTGCAGGTGTCGGGGTCCTGGCCATGCCGGCCCTCTGCCCGCTGCTTTCGTTGGTCAACTCCAGGTCAACCTTGGCTACGCGGCCTCCCGAGCAGTTCCCGGAGGGCAGGAGACCACAGAGAGTGCTACTGGGCCTGGGCCTGTGGCCTTGTTCCCTCCACCTCTCCTCCATTGTTTTCCACAGGCCACTTGTTTTCCACAGGCCTCCTTATCTGCTTGACACATTCCAGGCCAACTGCATTCCTTATCACAGCAAAACCTGAGTCCCCAGTGCTCCCCACCCACAACAAGAATCAGTTAATTAAATAGTTCATCACGATAGAGACAGCAGGCGCTTAGGACGGCCCATCTCCCACCACTGACTATTGATGGGAGCTCGGCTTCTAAGCAGACACCGTTAAGCACCTCAGAATCCAACTTGCCAAGGGAAACATGCGTCGTGCGATCTGTCCCTGAAAGTGAGGGTCATCCCCCCATCTCCATGAGAGATCTCTTTTATGCTCAGCAGACTCCTTGCCAATGCGGGTCCCTCTGCCTCCGCTTTTAGGCAGTGGCCTCTTTCTCAGTGGCGGCCAGGCCTCCCCGCACCCCCGCGCTCAGTCAGACCCTGGCATCAAATCTTGCGTCCCACTTTATGGTGTGGTTCACACAAAGGAGCCTCATCATGCTTCGCTGGGGGCTGTGTCTGGGCACAGAGCAGCAGTCTGAGAACTCCCCAAACACTTGCACCTCCCAGAAGGGCTTGGCCACCACAGAAGCTGCTGGTGATGAGGAAGGGGACTGCCACACACACCCCATAGTTCACTTCTTATTACAAGGAGGAGGAACATTTCCATTTTTCAGCTATGGAAACAGGCTTACAGAAGGTCAAGTAACTTGGCCAGAGTCACAATAAGTTCCAGGTGGGTTTAACAGGAGTCTGGGCCTGTAATATTCACTACAGCTGAGTTCTCAGTACCTCCCAGAGCCACCCCCCCCCCACACACACACACACCTTGCTGGGCCTCTAGCTTGTCCTGTAAATGTTCCAGGGACCTGCTCCTCGGGGGTGAGGGGGACCACTGTCCTGGCCTCTCCATGTCCTCCGCTGCTCCACTCCAGCCTCATCTCTTGCTCAGGGACCAGTGTGATGCCTGGTGCGTTTCTTGCCAGGCTCTGCGGTGCTCCAACGCTGCAGCCTCTTCCTCTACTTTGCACAAGGCCTGGATAGCCTACCAGGCCTGCTGCCTTTTAACTCTGGCCTTGGGTTCTGTTTAGTCTTCTCCCCACAACCCTTCATAAACTTGCCAGAGTGACCTAGATGGAGCCCTTCCCTCCTCCACACCCTTGTCCTCAGTACCCCTGCCCAGAATACCATCTTCTGCCTGCCTCCACTGCCCACACCAGTCTTGCCCAGCTCAGAAAACATTCCCAGGAAGACTACTCAGATTTGCCGCCGAGTGAAAACATACCCTTTTCCTCTGATTCGCACAGCACTTTATATCTCTGCTTGACAAGTTATTTTCTTACTCTTAAGTATGAGCCTACCCACCTAAAGAACTTTAAAAATAAGGCCTTTGCATTCAGAGCTGAGTCAGGAATCCCAGCTTTGTGACTTACCAACTAATGGGGGCGATGGAGTCAGCCTCAAGTCCTCGGAGAATGTTCTCAGGTTAGCTGTGTAAGTCACTTGGCCAGCCGTGGGACACTCAGGAGGCAGACAGTGCCCGCTCTGCTCCAGACCTCCTCTTCCTGGTTTCAGCAAAGCTACCCACCTCCACTCCTCTGAGCCTGCCTGGCTTCAGCAGCAATCAGGCTAAGCAGGCACTCCTGCGGTGGGCAGGGCTCTCTCCATGGTGGGCGGGGCTCTCTCCACGGAGGCAGGCATCCCAGGGGACCCATCAACCAGGAAAGGGTGCCTCAGATGGGCAGACCTCATTCTGCCACTCTGTCCTCACTCTGGACTTCCTGAGGGGAGTCCAGACCTACTCAAACGTCCTTCCAAGGGGCAGGAGCTGCTGGCCTCCAGGTGGGGTTAGGCAGGGAAACTCCCATCTGCCCCCACAAGCTGAAGATGAGGAAGCTTGTTCATGATTCCCTGGCTTCTTTGCCCCCATAGAGAAAGTCGGTCAATTGTTCTGACTCTTTGTGACCCCATGGACTGTAGCCCACGAAGCTCTTCTGTCCATGTAATTCTCCAGGCCAGAAAACTGGAGTGGGTAGCCATGGGTTCCATTCTCTAGGGGATCGTCCCAACCCAGGGACCAAACCCAGGTCTCCTGCAGTGCAGGCAGATTGTTTACCACCTGAGCCACCAGGGAAGCCCCTTTGCCCACTTAGGCCTGTACCAAAGCTCATCTGTGCAGTGGGTGGGGGCATGCCAGCAGTGAGTGCCTTGAGGTCAGGGGCCACAGCATGGGGACTAGGTAGAGAGCTGGGCTGGAAGGAACTGGCCCTCCCTATGGAGCACCCACAGTCTGGGGGGCTCAGGGTTCTGTTTTATGAAAGGGCCTTTGGTTTTCTCATAAAACAGAAGGTGCAGTAATGAATCACTTTGTCTGGCTGCTGCATGAGGATCCCCAGCTTCCTAAGGCCTGGCACTCAGATTCCTGCCGGCTGCTCCTTCAGGGAAAACCCCTCCGCCTCTTCCAGGCTCACCAAGGGGAGAATGGAGAATACAGGGGATTCTGCAGCCAGGCCCTTGCAGCCCCTGCTGGAGACAGAGACAGACCAGAACCATGGCCGAGTGACCCTGGAAGTCAGGGGTCTTCCTCCCTCTCCCCTGATCACCCCCAGAGCCAAACCTCATGGGTGCACCATGTGTAATGAATGAAAAGCAACCCAAGGCTTTTAAATATCTGTCTTCTCTTCGTTCCAAATACCTATATTTTAATTTTACCTCCAAATACATACATTTTAACTTCACCATTCCAGAATTAACACTTGATCACTTTCAGTGACTCCTTCCCAGCAAAATGCCCCTTCAGGGAGTGGCATAAGAAGAAAGAGCTATAATTCCCTTCACATGTTTCCACATCTGCTGTGAGGACTTCAGCATGCCTGGCCTACAGGGAAATGTAGTAGTTTTCCGTTTAAAAAGTATAAAACTTTGAACATTGTCATTTTGGGCCAAGCTTGGGCCTTTTATTATGTATTTACTTCATTGTGACTATGAAACATCTAAAACAGACAAAGGAGAAGAGCATCATGAATCCCTGTGTTCCTGTCACCCAGCTTCAACAACTATCCATAATTTGTAACTTTAAGTATCCTTTGGCTCTTAAGCTGTACTCAATTCTCTCATACTTACTGTGCGGGAGGGAGAGAGAAGAGATGAGCCATCTGATTATTAATTAATTTTAACACTTCTAGAAAACTTGAGCTTTGAATTCTGTAAGTTTTATGAAAATCCTGCCTCTGGGCTAAAGGCTTACAGGCCCAGACAAGGAGGAGCCTAGGGAGGCACTCTCCGCTGGGAGAAACCTCCATCATCCCACAGCCTGGCTGGGAACTGAGACTTTCAAAAGCTAAATGTGCCCACCGTTAGACCAGTGACGATACCACATAAGATTCCACGTCTGAATCCAGCTGTTACTCCTGGGAGACAGTTGGCCATATCCTGTCAACTCAAGCAGTAAAAAAGCACAGGTTCTGTTTCTGATTTACTGGGTGTCCTACCAAGTTTCTCCGCCAGGGGGAGCTGTGAAGGGCACGCTTCCAGAGCCTTTGGGTCCTAATGGAACGTGCAGTGGGATGATCAGTGGGATGATCCGCTCCACTGGGTGCGGATCCTCACTTTTGAGAGCTCAGCTGGACCAGTGGACAGTCCAGGATAACACACTGTTGGGAAACCATGAAGCATCTGTTCCAGCTGAGGGTAATAGAAACTCCGGGGATAAAATGAGGAGAGCAAAAAATAAAAGAATTATTTTTAAATACTGCTGCTTGTTGAGTTCTCACCATGTGTCATGGGGAATGGGCACCCCTCCTGGAGTTGAGCTCTGTGGTCAGAGAGCATGCTGAGAATTTTATAGCTGTAATTTATTCTCTGCAGCCCTTAGGGGTTCTATCCTCACTTAATAGATAAGAAACCAGGACTCAGCCAGACAAGCAGAACCTGCAGGGGCCACAGCTTGGACACAGCAGAGCTGGGACTCTGCAGCCAGGTCTGCGGCCTTCAAACCCTGGGCCTGTGGCTACCAAGCAATGCCTTCACTTGTGGGGTCCTCAGGTAACAAGCAACTCCCCACTCTGTGTCTGGGGTGTGAGTATGCATCCAGCCAAGGCTAAGCAGAGGCACTGAGCAAACTCCAGTGTATGGCCTACCATTCAGCTCCCTAGCCTCCGGCTCAAATCAAGGGACTTCCACAAAGGTCATTTAACTGCATTTTTCTCCCCTCTTCTCACCTAAGAAGGCCTTTTCTTTCCACAGTTTTGTGCAAAAATCTGGCTAAAAGAACTTGGAGCATCTGAATGGTGAATGCAGGTGGAAGTTTTAACTGCAGATAAAGTACCAAAAAAGGTCAGGTCAGCTGAGAAGCATCCCTTCCTACCCACCATGACTTTTCATTCTAACTTGACTGCTTTCAGTCAAGACTCAGCTATCACAGGTTCCAAGTCTCTGGGCGCTGCTCACCCACCCACTGGAGAGACAGCTCCTGGGAGTAGTAGTGGGTGATGACCAGGTACCCGAAAAGCTCCTGGAAAGGGGTTTCCTTCCTGTGCTCATGACTAATGATGCTCCTGGGAGCCTGATGCCCCAGGTGTCCATCCTTTGATGGACAGGGCCCTTTTCACTGCCCATCCAGCTCTGGGTTTCAAGTCACTAGATTCCCACTGGTGGTGATGGTGGTCCACACATTCACTGCCATTGTTAACTCTCTCACACGTCAGTATCAGCAGCACAGGGCTGACATGTGTGCATGGGTTTTGGACTGAGTGTGGATCCCGTCTATGTACTTACTGGCTGTGTGACCTTCAGGAGGTGACACTCCGTAAGCCTGTTTCTTCGGCTGTGAAATGGGCATTATAACCCCAGTCTCATGGGGACCTAGGAGACCCCAAACTGGGAAGGAAAGAGCATTTGGTGGCAGTTAACCCACACTTCCCGCCCCCCACCCCCAAAACACACCCTCAAAGGAGGACCCTCCCTCTCTTGATGCTCCCAGGCTTAGCTTCCTGGGGATCCAGAATCAACAGCTATTCCTCAGGATCAGCAGATGGAGGCTCTGGGTAGAGAATGCCTGGGGAATGCTGGGGAACTGAAGGTGAACTGAATTGAACAGGGAGGGAGGAAAGGAGATCATTCAAATAGTTCTTCAGAGTGATAGATGGTCCAGCAAAGGGGTCAGGAGATGAAGCACTGGATGGGAGGGAAGAGTGCATCTAAAGATCGGACAGAGATCCCCGGGGTCACTGAGGGCGTGATGGGTACCTCTGCAGGATCTCAAGGCGAGGGTGCAAAAGGAACTCCCAGGGTTAGGCGTGCCTTGTGTTCAGGACGCTGCAGACCACAGCCTCTCCCCTTCCCCACCCAGGCCAAGGCATCAGAAGAGGGCAGAAAACACACAGGACAGGGCACCGCCCCCCGGCTCTCACTGCACCCAGGCAGGCTCATCTCTGTTTATTTTTTCAAAACAAAACTAAAAATCATCACTCAAAATATTTGAGGAGAGTGCTCAAGTTAAAAGCTTTTCACGGAATCTGCAGTCAGAATGTAGCAGACTGGTGGTCAGGAACGGGAGCCCTGCCTCCAGCCTCCCCCGCTGTTCCCTTTGAGCTGCAGTCCAGGCAGTTGGGTGATCATCCCCAGTGGCTGAGGCTGGCGGCATCCACGGATCAGAGGCATTCCAGTTCTCCACTCGGCTTCTGCTCAGACCATCCAGCACCTCGAGGGCCCGCTGGGCTGCTTCCCCCAGGAGAGTCCACAGACTGTGAGGAAGGCAGCCGGGTCACAGCGGGAGCACTGCCTGCCGTCGGAACGAGGGCACAAGGGCAGGCGCTCCAGCTCTGCATCTTCACGGGGGAGGGCGAACTCCCGGGGTCAGGCCGGGACGCCTGCTCTGTGCCATCACCGCTCGTGTTTCATGCTGGCTTCACTCCGCTCCAGGGTGAGCCCATTGCCACTCCGAGGGCCTTCCTTCCTGGTCCAGTCCTTCTCCGTGTAAAACTCCGCAAGCACAGGGCAGTGCTCAGAAGCCACTCCGCCCCAAGACCAGTTATCTGGAATCCAAGGGTTCGTGAGGCCTTCTCTCACTACAGCCCAGTGGCCTGGAGGCAGAGGGAAGACAGACCCAGAGGTCAGGATGGGGATGGGGGCGGGCCGCAAGCTGGTGGGTGGAGGCCACTGCTGTATAGTCTGCAAGCTTGAGCTCCCTGACGAGACCCCTCAGTCACCTGGCTTGTCTGTGTGAATGAACTGCCTCGGCCCACTGGATTTCCCAGACAAGTGAGGGTTTGCCGAGGAGGCGCTGAAACTACCCTGGGTCCAGGCCTCCTGCCCATTCGCACACCTCCTGGCCCACACCCCGTCCTTACTTCGCAAACATTTGCAAGCTGACCAGCGAGGATGAGTGTTTGACACAGGGACACAGTTCCCACAAAGGTGTCCAAAGTGAAGGCCCTAGTTTACAAAGCAAAGCTACAAAGGCGGGTGGGAAAGGAGAAAATTCTACAAAAAGGGTAAAAAAAAGAAAGTTACAGAAGTTTTTGAGATAGTAAAGGTATTTTTACAGTCAAGGTTTAGAAACATGTGAAGCTTAAGCTATGTTTAAGAAACAGGGGAAGAGTCACAGAAGAAAGGACAGAGCAGTTAGAAGCATGGCCGCAGACCTCAGTGAGAACCGTCCCAGATAATCAAACGGACCCAGGCCTGGGCTCTGTGGCTTCTCTAGAGGCTGAGACGGTAAAGAATCTATCTGCCTGTAATCAGGAGACCTGGGTTCAATCCCTGGGGTAGGGAAGAAACCCTGGAGAAGGGAATGGCAACCCACTCCAGTATTCTTGCCTAGAGAATTCCATGGACAGAGGAGTCTGGCAGGCTATAGTCCAGGGGGTCACAAAGAGTCGGACACGACTGAGCAACTAACTGTGGAAAATTCTGAAAGAGATGGGAATACAGACCACCTAACCTGCCTCTTGAGAAATCTGTATGCAGGTCAGGAAGCAACAGTTAGAACCGGACATGGAACAACAGACTGGTTCCAAATTGGGAAAGGAGTATGTCAAGGCTGTATATTGTCACCTTGCTTATTTAACTTCTATGCAGAGTACATCATGAGAAATGCTGGGCTGGAAGAAGCACAAGCTAGAATCAAGACTGCCGGGAGAAATATCAATAACCTCAGCTATGCAGATGACACCACCCTTATGGCAGAAAGCAAAGAACAACTAAGCCTCTTGATGAAAGTGAAAGAGGAGAGCGAAAAAGTTGACTTAAAACTCAACATTCAGAAAACTAAGATCATGGCATCTGGTCCCATCACTTCATGGCAAATAGATGGGGAAGCAATGGAAACAGCGTCAGACTTTATTTTGGGGGCTCCAAAATCACTGCAGATGGTGACTTCAGCCATGAAATTAAAACACGCTTACTCCTTGGAAGAAAAGTTATGCCCAACCTAGAGAGCATATTAAAAAGCAGAGAAATTACTTTGCCATCAAAGGTCCGTATAATCAAACTATGGTTTTTCCTGTGGTCATGTATGGATGTGATAGTTGGACCATAAAGAAAGCTGAGCGCTGAAGAATTGATGCTTTTAAACTGTGGTGTTGGAGAAGACTCTTGAGAGTCCCTTGGACTGCAAGGAGATCCAACCAGTCCATCCTGAAGGAGATCAGTCCTGAATATTCATTGGAAGGACTGATGCTGAAGCTGAAACTCCAAGATTTTGGCCACCTGATTCGAAGAACTGGCTCATCTGAAAAGACCTTGATGCTGGGAAATATTAAAGGTGGGAGGAGAAGGGGACAATGGAGGATGAGATGGTTGGATGGCATCACTGACTCAATGGACATGAGTTTGAGTAAACTCTGGGAGTTGGTGATGGGCAGGGAGGCCTGGCATGCTGCAGTCCATGGGGTCACAAAGAGTTGGACACAGCTGAGCAACTGAACTGACGTGAACTAAGCAACTAACAACCTTCACTTTCAGGCCTGGGTTTTGGTGTGAGTTCTGCTGCCCAGGCAACAGTCCCACGATGGGGGCCACTCCTCCCTGCACCTCGCTTTCTATAGCTGAAGAGCAAGGGACAGATGCAATGGCTTCTAACTTTCCTCCAGCCCTGTCTGCTCAAGCACTCCAGCACCGCCTCCTGCTGCCACCGACCTCTGTCTAGCCAGTGGTGCATTTCTGCAAACTGCGTCTCGCTCAGTCTAATGACTGACACTCCCTCTGAGACCCACTTTCTTCATCCTTTTGATTTTCCTATGACACAGTCCAACAGGACACTGGTGCCCAGGCCTGGAAATTCTAGTCCTGAGGATCCAAGTCTTGGCTGCACGTCCTGGTCTCACAGTGGGACTCCAGCATTGGTACTTAAATTTTTTCTTTTCTTTTTTTTTTTTTTTTTTAACATTTCTCTGAAGTATAATCTGCAACTATTTGTGTTTAGTAAGGGCTCCTCTGGTGACTCAGACGGTAAAGAATCTGCCTGCAATGCAGGAGACGAGTTTGATCCCTGAGTCAGGAAGATCCCTTGGGGAAGAGAATGGCTACCCACTCCAGTACTCTTGCCTGGAAAATCACACAGACAGAGGAGCCTCGGGGGCTACAAAGAGTCGGACACGACTACAACTGATCAACTAACGCTTTTCAAACTGTTGGTGCTTATCTTACTCTTCTTATCTTACATCCAAAGACCCTACTGCCGTTTCTATATTTTTATGACTGTTTCATGACCCAAGGTCTGCTCAGCAAGTGACTGGTTTTGGGGGAGTGCTTTTCAGTGCTGAGGCTACCCACCACACCCTGGTCTGGCAGAGTCCTGCCTAAAGCACTTCGGCATCCTATAGTGATGCCACGCGTCAGCTCACCGCCAACTGCTGCTCTGCAGGGTGCTGACGGCATGTGGGTAAATCGCAGGCCACAACACACTGCCTGAACATGACAGGGCTTGAGAAGTGTTTGCTGAAGGGGCAAGTATCCTTAAAACTAGGCTAAGTTGGGGCTTCCCTGCTGGCCAGTGGACAAGAATCCACCTGCCAATGCAAGGGACATGGGTTTGAATTCTGGTCTAGGGAGATTCCACAAGTCGTGGCCTGCCAATGCAAGGGACATGGGTTTGAATTCTGGTCTAGGGAGATTCCACAAGTCGTGGGGCAACTAAGCATGTGTAGTGCAACTACTGAGCCCACGCTCTAGAGCCCGTGAGCCGCACTACTGAAGCCCATGTGCCCTGCAAGAGAAAGCACTGCAGTGAGAAGCCATGCGCCACAACTAGAGGGTGGCCCCAACTCAGCACAGCAGAGAAAGTTCGCAGCAGCGACCCAGGGCTGCCAGTCGATAGCCAGGTCTGCCTGGCACACATCTGCTTTGTCCCTGATGTCGGTCAGTGAATGCCTTTTAATTAGTTTTCAGAACCCCTTCACTCTTAAAAGTGGCTCTGTGTGAATGATAATTATACAGCTGCCTGAACAGTAACCTCATAAATGTCTGCAGAGGAGGGAAGGTCACTCCCGACTCTCACTCAAACCAGACAATCGTGAACTGCCAGCTCAGACAGGTGACTCTCCCTGTTTCTGAACAGCACATGTGCTTTACCTGTGAAAACCTTCTTTAAGCTTTTACTGATCCAGATGTTGTCCAGAGTCTTCGAGCCTTGAGGATTCTTGGTGCTGATGTTGGTGAAGGTGTGTGCAGGGATCAGGTGGTGGAATTTTTCTTTCCTCAAGATATCATAGTCACTGCTGTCTGGCCCCTGGCCAAAATCCCCTAAAACTATCACGTCTTTTTCTCCTAGAAGTGGAAGAAAGAAATTCAGAAATGTAAGAGGTGGTGGAAAATTAACCCAACACTGACCACTACTCATTTAAGTAGTATCGCTGAGTGTCTGATTTGACTCTCCAGGATTAGGACTGTGGCATGGTTGTATTCTCCCAATTTTTCCAAGTTCCTTGTGCAATGCCTCCTCACCGCAGCGCCCCCTCCCCCAAGCTTTCAGAGTAGGTTAGTGACACATTTGGTTAGTGTGATGTCAATATCACCTCTGTTTGGGACCATGGGTTCCGAATCTCATAGCGCAAAAAGGCCCTAAGGGTCTTGCCCAGATTATGAACAACAGTTCTGCCGAGGCGAGGCCTCAGAAGGAACCAGCCCTGCCAGCACCTTGGTCATGGACCTTCCAGCCTTCAGGACTGTAAGAAAACAGGTGCCTGTTGTTTAAGCCATCTGGTCTGTGGTATTTTGTTATGGAACCCCGGCACACTAATACAGGGCAAAATACTCTAAAGTATTTTCAACATCTCTCTCAAACTCTAGCTTGATTTACAAAAGTAAGTGGGATAGTTATGAAGTATTTTCCAAAGTGAGGAGACATTCAGAAAAGGACAGTGAGACCCAGCTTGGCTCCCTGGGATTCCCGTCCACTGCCTGACCATCACTTCCTGTCTTGAAGTTTCCCTCAAGGGAGCCACGTTATCACCGGAAGAAACGTTGCAAGAAAAGCTTTAAGGAAAGCAGTTCATAACCAAGGGCCAAATGCATCTGAGACACTCAACAAATCTTCGAGGACTCGAATATGCGTCAATAACAAGGGCTGTTGCTGCTGCTAAGTCATTTCAGTCGTGCCCAACTCTGTGTGACCCAATAGACGACAGCCCACCAGGCTCCCCTGTCCCTGGGATTCTCCAGGCAAGAACACTGGAGTGGGTTGCCATTTCTTTCTCCAATCCATGAAAGTGAAAAGTGAAAGGGAAGTCACTCAGTTGTGAGATTAAGAAATCTAAAGCGAAATGACACAAGCCACCAGCAGAGGGCACTCACGTTCTGCACATGACACCCTCTCCGAGGGGGCCTGAGGGACAGAAGGGGATGAAAGGAAGCCTTTCCTGCAGCCATTGTGTGACCAACAGAGAGGCAACTGTGACCCTCATGCTAAATCCTAACAACCCTGGCACCCAAAGCAGGGTGAGCCCACCTAAGCTGTTCTTGAGAAATCAGTGCGAACTTTCAACAGGAAAGTCAACCTATGAATAATACTAATAACAACTCCTACAAGGCCAGTGTTAATGACCCTCCACTGAGTCATCACCGTGTGCTGGGGACCTTTTGCAGGTAAGAAGCTGAGGCTCTGACCAAAGCCACCAAGCCCTCAAATCCAGGACAAAGAGCTAGGATGGAAAAGCCCCACACACTTGGAACAGAGCCTGCTGCCTGGCGGATGTCAGAGAAACACGCATGGAAGAAATGGTGAACGAAGCACAAGGAAAACTGCACAATTCAGGTGCAATGTAGTTTTTAAAAGGAATGAACAGAAAGATGCTACCTTTATTAAATTTCAAGGAAAACTTAGGAAAGACTGAGACAAAAGGTTTCAATATAATGAGAGGTTTACATTAGGATACAAACAGGAAATATTTGAGCCAAAAGAAGACAGTTCTAGGGTTTTTCCTGGTGGCTCAGTGGTAAAGAATTCACTGGCCAATGCAAGAGACATAGGTTCAATCCCTGGTCTTGGATGATCCCACATGCCACGGGGCAACTAAGCCCGTGTACCACAACTGTTAAGGCTATGCTCTAGAGCCCAAAAGCCACAGCTGATGAAGACTGCACACTCTACAGCCTGTGCTCCACAACAAGAGAAGCCACCGCAATGAGAAGCCTTTGTGCTGAAACTAGAGAGTAGCCCCGCTCGCTGCAACTAGAGAAAGCCCATGTGCCACAATGAAGACTCAGCATTGACAAAAAAACCCAAACATATATATACATATTTTAAGAAAAGAAAATTCTGAACCCAGGAGAGATGCTGGTGTCAGGCATCAATAAACAGAGCTCTGTGTAACTTCAGGAATGAAAATAATGGCTCATCTTGAATTGGACTGTCCAGGTTTCTTACAACTCATCTACTTCGGTTAAAGCAGTTTGGTGATGACATGGAGATATCCCCTGCCTCTGACAAACCACAGATGTGCAAGGTCCTAAATTCTCCTAGGAAGCTGTCTGCCAGGGTGGGCTCCACAGTTACCCACTGAGTTTCTAGGAGTTAGGGCTTCCCAGGTGGCCCTAGTGGTAAATAACGTGCTTGCCAATGCAGGAGACCCAGAAGATGCAGGTTCAACCCCTGGATCAGGAAGATTCCCCTGGAGGAGGGCATGGCAATCCACTCCAGTGCTCGTGCCTGGAGAATCCCATGGCCAGAGGAGCCTCCTGGCAGGCTACAGTCCCTGCGGCCACAAAGAATCAGACACTACTGAGCACACACATTTTCCAGGAGTGAAGGGATCGTATTTGGGGCTGACTTCCTCAGAGTCCTAGATTTATAAAATGCCAGCAACAATAGCAGGAGCCTGGCCCCACTACAGGTAAGGCTTACTCAGATGCCAAGCATGACCCTGCCTTGTCTGACTCTTGCTGAGTTCACAGAGCAGGCCTTGGGGGGGGGGGCGGTCTGAAAGAAGAAAATGCCATCAGGGGATGGGCACCCCACCCTCAGCCCTTACTGACGTCAGTCAACCTGGGTGCACATTCCAGACAAAAGTGGAAAGGTCCAGAGTTTGCTAATCAAATCGACTGTTTGCTCTGATAGAAGGAAGCCTGTGGAATAAAGGTTCAGTCTTTCTTTGAGCCAAACCGCCTCTGCTCATCCATTTACCCGAGCTGCCCCTTGGGCAGGCTGTAGCACTTCCTGATTCCTTGGCTTGGCATGTCACCAGTTAACGATAGGCTGGATGTGAGTTAAATGCAGGGGGACACAGGGACGTGAGTCACTGTCCTTACCTGGGCATGTCAAGTCTGAGCCAGACTGTGGCTCATCCGTCCCTGGCAGCGTGAAACAATACCCTGCCCAGGTCTTCTGACAAATACCTGATCCCTACCAGAACAGCTGAAAAGACAGCAAGGGCCTATGGTTATCAGAGAAGTGAGGGACTGGCACATTCCCTTCCTCCTTCCGTATAAAGCAAAAGTTTGAAATCAAGAACCACAGAAATGTCCACAGTTTTAAAAGCTATCAAGTCATCCTTCATAATGGGTTAGAGTCTAGCTGTGGGTGAACAATCTCCCACACGGTTGCTCCTTGGATGAAGTATCTTGACTTAAACAGCTTTCTGACTTCTTTTTGTTAGCCCAAAGACTCATAATTTAAGGAGAACCCTGGTCACAGCACATCCTGGTTTGATATGTAAGCTGTTCCTCAATGTTCATAAGAGCATTATCCATAACAGCCAAAAGATGGGAATAACCCAAGTGTCCATTGACCGACACATGGAATAGTATTTGGCCATAAAAATGAAAGGAGATTCCCATGTATACTAAAGCCATAAAGACATAACATAAGTGAAATAAACTGGCTACAAAGGGACAAATATTGTAAGGTTCCACTTAGATGAGATACCTAGAGAGATCAAGTTCATAGAAACAAAGTAGAAAGGTGACTGTCAGGGTCTGGGAGGGAAGGGAATTTGTGTTTAATGGGCACAGAGTTTCAGTCTGGGAAGATGAAAAAGCTCTAGTGATGGACGGTGGTAATGGCTATAAAAGGATGTAAATATACTTAAAACCATTATTATAAAATAATGTAAATATACTTAAAGTTACAAGTAAAACTTAAATATGGTTGAGATGGTAAGTCTCATGTCATATATATTTTACCATGATAAAACTCTTTTCAAAACGAACAATCTTTGAAGTATCTCTGCAGCCAAATCTTCATAAATCACCTTGTGGGGGGCCAATTTAACAAGGGAAAAAGGGCTTAGCAAGCTAGGAATACAGAATAAGACTCTAGAATACAGAAGAGAACTGCAGGCCTCCAGCTGTGAAACCTCACCTGGAAAAGCTCAGTGCTCTGAAAAAAGCAAGCCAAACTGACCACACCCCAGTAAGGCAATGGCACCCCACTCCAGTACTCTTGCCTGGAAAATCCCATAGATGGAGGAGCCTGGTATGCTGCAGTCCATGGGGTCACTAGGAGTCGGACATGACTGAGCAACTTCACTTTCACTTTTCACTTTCATGCACTGGAGGAGGAAATGGCAACCCACTCCAGTGTTCTTGCCTGGAGAATCCCAGGGACGGGGGAGCCTGGTGGGCTGCCATCTATGGGGTCGCACAGAGTCAGACACGACTGAAGCAACTTAGCAGCAGCAACAGCAGTCTTTACAGCTGTGTCAACTTTCAACTCTTCCTCCTTGTAAGCCACACACACACAAAACGTTTGGTATTATTGGGGGCAGAGCTGGAAAGCAGAGTCCACCTGTCTTCTGAAGTTCTGTTCTTTTCAGTGTTCTCTTAATCCCCCTGGCATGTTTTTGAGTCAACTCATGTCTGCTGAGCCCCTACCATATCCTGGGTCCTTCATCGGAAGGTCGCCTAGCCCTGGGCACCCTGTGAGGTTAGCACTGTTGGCCCCTGAAGAGTGGTGACCTCCCAGACATCCTACGACCATTGAAGGAGCCAAGATTCAAGTCCAGAGTTTCTGTCATTTCAGGGCTCTGTCAGCAAGATCTGCAATCCACCAGGAAGGAAAGGACTCATCAGGACTTCCCCACTCCCTTCGTCACCAAGTCTCTTTCCCAAGAAGAGCAGGTGCACACGTTCAGGGGACACCACCACGGGAACACACGGGGGGCACTGGAGCCCAGGACGGGGGGCAGGGGGCATCATCACTTAGTTTCTCCTTCTCCCAATCCTGTCCATCAAAGGGAGGCTGAAGAGCCACAAAACCCCCACCACGGAACCCACATGCCAGATCCACAGAGACTAAGCTGTGGGCGTGCACGGGGCACTGAGCTGCCCAGGATGCAGGCGGTATGGCGGTTTCCTGTCCATCACTCAGTATGCATTGCTGCCCACGGGACAGCCAGCCTAAGGGAGGGGAGAGCGCTGGGAAGGGGCACCCCTCACGTACCCTGCAGAAGTGAGAGCCACTAGCCCAGCCGCACAGGAAGATGGTTCCTACCTTTCAGGGTTTCCTGCAAGGTCTGTGTGAAGCTAGCCCAGCGATGGCTGTCACTGTGATTCTTGCTCAGGTTCTCACCCCCCGGGAGGGTCAGGGTCGCCAGGTGAAGGTTCACCAGTGTCAAGTCATGACTTCCTACCTGGGCAAGATGAAACAAAGCACCAGAGACAGGTTGAGATGCTCTCATTGCCTGCACCTGTTACCTCCAACCCCCAAGATCTTTGCGAACAACACTGATGGTGGTAAACGTACACAAGGCAGCTCACGCTAGAGGAAGGGGAAGCAGCCGTCGCAAGAGCTTCCTGAGGCCCTTGCAGGACCGAGACCTCTCTTGTGCTGTCACAGGGATCCCCTACATTGCACCCCTTTACTCCTCCTTAGGGCCTGGAAAATCAGGCACGTCTAGAAATGTCAATTTTTTGTTGCTCTTTTTTCCTTCTGAGCAACTAGGAAGGAGGAAGAGGTGACGTTAGCAGCTGGTTGTTAATGAAGACCCGGGGGTCTCCCCACAGGGCCAGCCTGTCACCCCCCCACCCCCGCCAGGATTTGCGCCTGGGCCCCGCCTCATTCCCCACCTCCCCACATCCCACCCACCGCTATGTGCTCCCTTCCCTGCTAGAGATTCAAACATGAAGAATGAAAGCTGGCCGAGCCCTGGTAGCACAGGCTATGCCCAGTTCCTGCATCCCCAGAGCAGCGGCAGAATCGTGATGTCAGAGTCAGTCTCCTGGGCACCAAAGCAGTGCTCAGCTGCTCTGGGTTTGGCAACCCCACCCTTCTGTTATGGCAACAAACACTAACCACGGCCAGGAAGTGGATGTGTGCAGAGGGCACCCCAAGTGGGGGCTGCCAGTTTCGTTTTACAGAGGCGCCCAGTTCGCCATCACCACAGCCCAGCCAGGAGAGCTCTCTCTGCAGCCGTGGCTCTGACCTCGAGGGAGATACCTTCAGGCCATGGGCAAGGAAACCCTGCCTGGGGAGAGAAGCCACATCTCTGTCCCCACAATTTGCCTGGCCTAGGAGGTGACACGAAGCACAGGAGCCTCCTACCTGTCCAGGGGATCACTTCATTCAGAGGACTTGAGCCAATAATTCACAATCTGAGAGCATTTCTTAATGATCTTTAAAACCAGCCCACCTCTTTGAGACACTACCTAGTTCTGCCTACTGCCTTGCTTGGCCAAAGCCAGGGCAGCCACTTTCCAGAGAAAAGGGACCTCAGGGGGAGGGTTCAGGGGTGATAGCTGGCTGACTGATACACCAGTATCAAAAGCACAACCCACAGACACCCCGGGTTGTGTGCACGCGCATGGAATGCCAGCATCTCTGCAGCTTTGCGAGTGAGGAGGCGGGAAGTGTGGGCTAGAGCCCCGATCACGGTCAGCATAGCTGCCAGCTCACGGGCAGCCCCAGCCCGGAGCTGCCAGAGAGAAATCTTGCTGAGGTCTGCAGCAACTCTCTGGCTCCAGATCTGGTCTGGAGCATATAGAAGAGGGTGTCCCAGACGCCCGGCAGCTAGCTTGCTGGGCTCTGTGACAAGGGACCACTCTCGCCTGACCCTGTGACTTCTGATGGGTAAGGCCAACTTCTGGCTTGGTGACCTGTTTTGCCTGCTGCCTTTTCCTCCTTCCTGACGTCCTGTTTCTGACTGTTTGCTGTGCGTGAATACTTCCCAGGGCATCCAGGGGAATCGGAGAGACAGCTCAGGTTGGTCTGCTTGCTGCTCCCAACTCTGGAGAGAGAGGGCTTGTCTGGAAGTGTGGCCCCATCACCCAGAAGCTCCTTCTGAGGCCCTTCCAAGCCCCAGTGACCCCTGGAGGGTTCCCCCTCTCCCTAGTAAGAGAAGGGTGTCCTCAGAGCAGTTCGGCTGCCCTCTGATCCAGAGATTCCCAAATGACTGGCTTCCTTATCCAGCGCTGAGAGCACTGATGAAGCACAGGAGGTGATTCTGGAAATCAGACATTGTGTGTGTCTGGGGCAGGGTCCAGGAAACCCTAATTTTAAGAAAATCTCTCCAGGTGATTCTGCTGCTTATCAGGTTTGTGAAACAGGCATTTGACCTCCTTCTTGTCCAGAAGTCCAAGTTACCAGAGCTATGATTTCCCCCAAATTCCTCTCCTTCCTGCTCTGGACAAGTTCCCCAGCTGAGGGAACCCCAAGTGTGTGTGCTGACCCAGTCCCGAGAGAGAATAAAACCAAGGCAAAAAGGTGAGCTTCTCTGGCTTACAGTTCAAAGTGGGCTTTTCTCCTTTTCAGAAAGAGTGGCCCTGCACAGCAATAGGGGCGATACCTTGAACCTTGCGAGGTACGGGCTGGGGCCCACCGGCTTCCCATGCCCGTTGCCAGGCGAGCTCTCCTGCCAGGCAGCATCTCTCAGCTCCACCCCGGCCGCCGTGTCCCACAGGAACCCCGCAAACCCAGCACCCTGTGGGAAAAGACGAGGTGTTAGTGTGCAGAGAGGTCTGTCTGGTGGGGTGCTCAACCTCAAGCTGGGGAGCAGCAGGCAAGGCCAGGAGGAGATAAGCAGCAAAGTCTACACTGGGTCTGGGGGTGACCCGCCCAGGGGCTGTTTCTGAGACAAAAGCCTGTCCCCACACCACAGCACGTTCCTCCTAGTCCCCACAACCAATTTCCCAGGCCAGTAATTTCAGAGAGGTTCACACAGCTGGGGTGCCTGGGCTCTTCTGTCAGGGGCACATTGCGGGTGAGATCCCAGACTAGGCACAGAATTATCTTTTTAATCATTACATCCCATAGGACGGCCACTCACCTGCCCACCTGTCATGTAAAGACTCAGCTGCTCAGAGAGGTTAAGTAACTTCCCTGAAACCCCACAGTTGGTAAATGGCAATGCTGAGGATCAAATATAAGACTCCAAGAGGTGGCTTTGGTTACTTAGCAGCTTCCAGCTCAGCACTGCCTGCCGCCTCATAGGTACCCTGCCAGGCACTGGCCCATGTCTACTAAACAAGCATTCAGAGCACAGTACCCCTCAAAATTCTACAGCCACTCTGAGTTGAGGGAGGAGCTGTTGATCCCATTTTACAGATGAAGCGGTTGAGGCTGAGCGATCTGAGAGGCAGCCACACACTGTTACCCAGTGGCCTTGACACCAAACCTGGAGCAGGGCTACCTGACTTGAAAATCTCCAACAGGCTCTGTCAGGCTCAGTCAAGGTCCTGGGCTTCCAAAGAGTGAAAAGAGGCCAGAAGCACAGTGCCTGACACACAGTAACTTTTCTAATGATTTGCTGAACAGATAAATAGTGTTAAATGGACTGTAAGAGTCCTATGAACCTATATATATTTGTGTAAAGTGCCTTTTTAAAAAAAGGTGTGAAAGTGTTAGTCACTCAGTTGTGTTCGAGTCTTTTTGACCCCAAGGACTATAGCTCACCAGGATCCTCTGTCCATGGAATTCTCCAGGCAAGAATACTAGAGTGGGTAGCCACGCCCTTCTCTAGGGGATCTTCCCGATCCAGGGATTGAACCTGGGTCTCCCACATTGTAGGCAGATTCTTTACCATCTGAGCCATTAAAAATATTTTAAAATTATTTTTATATATTTATTTACGGATGCTGGGTCTTCATTGCTACACCAGCTTTTCTCCAGTTGTGGCAAGCGGGGGCTACTCTCTAGCTGCAGTGCATGGATTTCCCATTGCAGTGGCTTCTCTTGTTGCAGAGCAAAGGCTCTAGAGGGCTTCAACAGTTGCTGCACGTGGGCTCAGTAGTTGTGGTTCCTGGGTTCTAGAGCACGGACTCAACAGTCATGGTGTGGGCTTCATTGCTCCGCAACATGTAGGATCTTATAGGACCAGGGATGGCACCCCTGTCTCCTGCATTGGCAGGCAGATTCTTTATCATTGAGCCATCAGGGAAACCCCAACCCTGCTTTTTAAGTTTGTTTTTATTTTACTTTTGGCTACACTATGCAGCCTGTGGGAACATAGTTCTCTGACCAGGATTGAACCCAGGCCTCTGGCAGGGAGAGTGTAGAGTCCTAACCAATGGACCACTAGGGAAGTCCCCTATTAGTATTATTTCTATGTGGACTAAGAAGGGACAGTCATGGGCTGGAATGGTAAAGACCAGATATCTTCCCATTATCCTGTATTTCCAGCCTCCTGGCTACCACCTGCAATAATCACTTACACCCCAAACCCAGAGAAATAAGATTTACAGCACACTTTAAAGTAGGAGCCCAAAAGAAAGCTTATTGTAAAGTAAGTGACTGGATACTTTTAATCCAGTAAACATTACAATTTAAAAGTCCCAGATCTCCATATCACTCAGATAAGTATTTATATCACGTGTGTTTGGAATGGTATCCTAGAGATACAAACGGGCTTCCCACATGGCTCAGTGGTAAAGAATCCGCCTGCCAGTGCAAAGCCACAGGAGACGTGGGTTTGATCCCTGGGTTGGGAAGATCCCTTGGAGAAGGGAAAGGCAACCCACTCCAGTATTCTTGCCAGGAAGATCCCATGGACAGAGGAGCCTGGTGGGCTATAGTCCAAGGGTCACAAAGAGTCAGAAACAATTGACATGAACACAGCACCAACACCTCGCGATAAAAATATAACATCTGCATTTATAGGAAAATTTTGTAATCCACTCATAATTGACTGTCAGGAGCCTTTTTTAAAAAATCTAAAACTCTAATCTTGAATATGTCAAGTGAGTAAAAACTGGTCTTGAATATGATATATGGGAGTGAAAATATATACATAGAGAGACTTACCTAAACCCATGTGGGCAATACTAATGAGAGAAAATTCAAAATTAAAATCTCCTAAAAGTTTCCACAGACCATTTCCATGTGCACAATTCTTACCACTAAAGCAAATACTTCATGTATGAATTAAGTGAGTTCTCAGTCAATGGACAATGGGCTGCCTACAAACTTGGCAGAGGCTGGAACCGTGGAGAAGGGATTAGAAGGACAAAGGACCGAAATACCCCATTTGCTGCCTTGGCTCCAGACAGGATTTCTCCTCTCCTCCCAAAACCCCAGCTCCCATTTCCGTCTGGGCAGCAGGCCATTCCTGATCCAAACAGGAAATAAGAAGCAGGGCATTTTGAAACAAATGGCAAAGAGCTAAAAAATGGGCAGAAATACATTACATCAGGATGTTGGCAAAGAAAAGATTTTAAACGTCTGTGATTAGAAAAAAGAAAATGGAAAGAAAATCCCTGTTCTGCAGATGAGGGTACCTTTTGGAGCTGAGTCGAGGGCGCCTCTGAAACAACGGCCTTCCAGGATCCCCGGGGCCCTTTCCACTTGCGGATGTTGGGCAGGATTGGCTGGTTTAGCTCCACACAGAACTGTAAAGACAGAGAACACGTTGGTGTGTGTCCCTGCCTAAAGCAGTTCCTGCTGCAGGCAGTCTGCGGAGCCAGAAAGTACAGGATCCTGCCTCCTCAGCCTGATTCAGACACACGTCAGACCTCGTCCTTGTGTTCTCAGCAGCCAGGGTTTATGAAGACCAGGATGACAGAACAAGCCTCGAAAATTAAAAAGCAAACTGTCCACCGGTGAAATATACAATTATCACTTGGAGAATTTTAGCTTAGAGCAAACCATTCTCTTTGTAGCAAGCCACCACAAATGGTTCAAAAGCAGTTGCCAGAATCTTTTTAATCCTTGAAAAATCAGTCGTTAAGGTCCCAGGAGAGTCTAGATCAGTGTCAAATGCAGAGGGAAGAACATGGACACATGGTACTTTCCCACCACTGTTCGAGGCACGAAAACAGACCCCCAGAAGGTGGTCAATAATTGTGAAATAATTTTGAATAGTGACAGGTGGCCACTAGACTTCATGTCGTGGTCATTTCATAATGTATAAAGTTACCGGATCACTACGTTGTACATCTGAGACTAATACAATATTGTGAATCAATTATACTTCATTTAAAAGAAAGTACCAACTGACCCTCCCTTCACCGCGCACCACCATATTGTCCACCCTGGCTTTCCTCTGAGAAGAAAGACCTCTCATGGGTGGTTACTGTGCCTCAAGTGCGTTCCCAGGGTGAGCTTCTTTTGGGTATGTGTGTTTCACCAGTATAGAACTGTAAGGTGAGTTTATCATCAAGGCAAAATGAAATCGTACAGACAAAGTATTAATAAAATGAGGGATTGAAAAACTACAGGTTTCAGAATCCATGGGCCAGTTCCTCGAAGTCGTGCCTCAAACACAACCCCATCTTTTGGGGCTGGTTCTTTTAAGGGTCTCCAGAATTAGTCAGATTTGGGCTGTGTTTGAGATGCTCTGATACCTGGTTCTGCCCCTTCTGGGTAGCATCTCCTGTCCCTTTACTTATGCACCTTGGGCACCCTTCTCAGCCCTTTCTCTGCCCGGTCCTACCAGCCAGTGTCTGGGCTTCCTTTCGGAGGCATCATTGCCATCTCCTCAAAGAGCCACCCTTAGATAACCTCAGCCCCACAGCTTCAGCTTACACTTCTACCCCAAATGCCCCCCAAATCTGTACCAGCAGCTCAGATTTCTCTCTTGAGTTTTGAATTACATTTTGACTTCCTTTTTAACATTTCCATCAGATGATTTCCACAGAAGTACAAACCCAGCAGGTCCCAAAGGAACATGCCGTTCCCCTCCCCCACGCACATCTCAATTCCTGGCATGAGCATCTTTCCAGCCACTCTGACTCTCTCCTCCCACAGGCTAGTGCTCCCCAGGCCACATGCAGCATCACGTCTGTCAGAAGCACCCTCTTTCTGCTCTCCAGTCCCACTGTTATGGTCCATTTCAGAGCTCCATATTCTCCCACCTGGCTCACTGGCATAGCTTGTTAGAGGTCTCTCTGCCTCTCCGTCATTCAATCCCCTCCCATCTGTCCACTGGGTAAGCTGTGACGGCTATGCTGACACACCATCCCTGTGGTTCTCAAAGTGTGGTCCAGGACCCAGGAATATCAGCATCACCTGGGAACTTGCAGGAGACTCTCTGGCCCCACCCTAGACCTGCCGGATCAGAAACTCTAGGGTGAGGCCCAGTAAATGTGTTTTAACAAGCCCTTTGGTGATTTGGATGCCAGCTAAGATCTGAGAACCACTGCATTTGCTGCTCCTCCCTAAGCATCTGCCTCAGATACAGGTGTTGTGGGCAGAGAGCCAGTGGTCTGCTGGCAGCCTCCTCCAGGAATGCCTTGGCTGCAGAGAGCTGCTCTTACGCCCTTCCTGGCAGTTCACCTCCAGCACCTGAGACAGGCTAGGGTCTGATGGCCTGGTCTTTGCTCTCCTGCTGCTTGAGTTCTAGGAGAGAAGAGGAATCATTTCTCTGGTGACAAGCACAATGGAGGAAACAAAACCGGGCGAGGATGGAGCCTCCTGGGAGGGCTACTGCAGATGTACACGGTTCTAGGAATCACGCTGCTTTTACAGTTACATGTTTACGTGTCTGCCTCTCCCCAGCAGTGGACACCACAAGAGCAGGGACTGTCCCCAAGCTGCCTTTAGAAACCCCGCCTGGCAGCGCATGGTGCCCAGTGATGCTCTATAACCATCAGGTGGTGAGCCAGGAAATTTCAGAGACGATCACCATCCTCAAATCCAGGTATGAGAGACAAAAGGAGGAATTTCTTCTTGAGGCTATTTAAGTAACTGCTCCGATCTTAACCTGACTTTGAGTTTGCCTGGGAAAGGTTCTCTCTGGGATCTGGTCCTCAGTGACTTTTATCCATTTCCCTTTCAACACTGCCATGGATGGTGTTATTCCCAATACAGGGACTTCACCCTGGATGAATCCCCACAGCCAGATGGTCCTGGCTGGTAGCCATCCTTGGGTAGGAAATGAAGCACTCTGGAAAATGCATGCAGAATTTATCGACTCTAACTTTAGGAATCCAGCGAGGAAATGTACTTCCAGAGGGTCCAATTTCCTGCTGGGGAATCATTCGCTTGTTGAGTGATCATTAGAGCTGAATCCAAGAGTCATTAAAAAGGAGAACAGCTCTCCAGTGTCCATCTGGTACCTCACTGCTCTCCGCATAGGCAGGCCTGAACCTGGCTGCTTGCCTGCATATCTGAGGATGCACCCCAGGAACCTCTAGGTCTTAAAAAGCCCCTGAGGTGATTAGCCAACCAGCTCTACTGGAGAGCTCCAGCCTCTGAGGCCCTGCTGTGCTGGGAAGAGCAATCTGCAGGCAGCCAGAAAGCTGTGAGGGTCAGGAGAGACACTGTTTTTCATGCACACCTGTCTCAAAGATGGGGTCTGGGGACAAAGCTTTGTGCTGGTTCAAGCATGAGCATCAGTATCACCTGGGAACTTAAAATGCTATCAAAATTAGTGTCTGAGTCAGATCTGGCAAGCTGCATTTTAACATCCCTTCCAAGTGAGACTGATTCAAGTTTAAAGCTGGTGTTATGGAATGAAGGAAATACATTTTCCTTTTCTTTGTTTTATATTTAAAAGTCTTTCCCTCACAGGTAAACTCTGGAAGACAAGGAACCATGATTCCTGAACCTTAAGGGTCATTTGTATTTTGTAGATCTCAAGCCTTGCCCTTGATGTTTCTCTCAGCCCTCAGAGCAGACTATGAGCCTTCTGTCTGCCTTCTTTTTAAGTATTTCTTATGTTACTGGGGACAATTAATAATATAAGGGGGGCTTCCCTGGTGGCTCAGACGTAAAGAAATCTGCGTGCAAGGCAAGAGACGCAGGAGACCTAGGTTCAATCCCTGGGTTGGGAAGATCGCCTGCAGGAAGAAATGGCAACCCACTTCAGTATTCTTGACTGGAAAATGCCATGGACAGAGAAGCCTGGCAGGCTACAGTCCACGGGGGTGCAAAGAGTCGGACATGACTGATCAACTGAACACACATACACAATAAAATAAGGGACCGAGGAGAACAGTGTTTATGGCTGAAANCAGTATTCTTGACTGGAAAATGCCATGGACAGAGAAGCCTGGCAGGCTACAGTCCACGGGGGTGCAAAGAGTCGGACATGACTGATCAACTGAACACACATACACAATAAAATAAGGGACCGAGGAGAACAGTGTTTATGGCTGAAAGCATTCTATGCCTCAATTTTCATGATCAGCACTAGGTAACAGGTAGGTATTTTCTTCAATTTCTTGAACTGAAAAAAGAATTGCCACAATTAAAAATGAAATTTTAAAAAAGAGCAAGAAAAAAATTACCAGCTTGACAGGTCACAGCAAGTCTACGGAGGAGACCACCTTTAAATCCTTGCTACTCAGCATGTGGTCCATGGGCCAGTAGCATCAAGCTCACCTTGGAGTCTGTTAGAAATGCAAGCTCTCAGGCCCACCCACACCAGTGCCCTGGAATCTGCACTGTCACAGGATCCCAGGGTGCAGGTTCGGCAAGCTTTGAGAAGCCTGCTCCAGAGACCCCTTGTTTGGTCCACACCATTCCTATAATCCCACCAACAGATCGCACTACCAGTTATTCAGGAGGTAAGTGCAGCCCAGAAATGTTAGGCCCAAACATAAGTGAGAATGCAAGATTCCACAGCTGACAGGGTTTGGAGGGAGGTGTGAACTGAGGTCTGTCTCCTAATGCACCACCTCCTGGTCAGAACAGGTGGACCATGTGGGGCTGGACACGCTGCAAGGGGTGGGGCCAGCCGGCCTTTACCAATCCTTTGATTCTTTCTCCCAAACATTTCAAAGGGAAACAAAAGCATCCTCTGAGAGCCCTCAACCTGAACTCTGCCTGAAGTTGAATTAAAAAAAAAAAAACAAAAAAACAGAACAACTGGTTCTCAAATTTTCTGCTTCGCCCACACACCAGAAGGAGGAAAATATACTTTAAGCAAAAGTGGCTCCCAAGGGCAGAACGGGTGGAAATGGAAGGGGCAAGGTGGGTATGATTGGAAAAAAGCTTCCCAGGTAACTGCATAGATCTGCACAATCTCAACACAGGGCCCTTGCCCACCACCTGTATTTCTAAAGTCTCAGGGGTTAACCCATCACCTGTATTCAGCAGAATTACACCGGCTCTCATTTTAGACCACAGGTTTGACCACCCCACCCTGACTGAGTCGGAATCTGAGGTTAGATCCAAGCTGTGCACTCTCAAATTCTCCAATTTTAAACTAAAGCTTGAGAAGTTCAGAGGAAGATAGATAATTATTGCTTTCAAACTTGGTCTTTGCATTTTTTAATACCTGTGGTCAGGAAAGACAATTTGTATTGTTCAAAACAAATAAATACCATTTCAGCTCTCCAACTCTGCCCCGTGTAAGCATTTGACTGAAGTTCTTTGCAGATCACTCTATGAGATAAAGGCACGGAGGGAGCCCAGCCACCATGTATATACACAGGCGTGCAATGGACGTTTGTTGAATGAGTAAAGGCATGTCTCCTGGGGATCCCACCTTAGGCTTTTCTGTCCCAGGATAAATTACAAGAACCCCCCAAATGGGCTGGACTTGTTTCTTGAGCTTCAGACCAATTAGGGGGTATTATCATCTTTAATATGTGCCCCACAGTCGGCTACTCAGATGCAAAACTTGACTGTCAAGGCCAAATTCATCCCTCCCTCTGCTTCGGCTTGTCAACAGGGAGCCTAAGTGAGACCTTTAAACTCCAGTCTACAAGATGCCCAAGTTGCTGGCATTCAGAAATGTCAAGTCCTAAAAGACAGGACTCCTTTGGCTGTGCTTAGGATGTGCTGCCCACATCGGGTCTGTCTGGACCAGCTGACTGTTCATCTCTGCAGAGACAAGAGGTTCCAAGGCTTGACACCAAACTCTTTCTTGGTTGGTGGACTTCTGGACTTCGTTTGTCCCTTCTACCCATCTCCCTTTCCTGAAATGAATGCTCCTTGGTTCATCTGGTCCTGACCAGTAAATACCAATGGGAAAGGGGACCAACCTCACTAAGTGTCTTGTGCGGCCCCCACCAAGCTCCGCGGTCCCTTTATCTCCCCCATCCAGTTAAGGTGAAAGGAAACCCTGGGCTCTGGGATTACAAGATGCACTGCTAGTGCGGACCACACAGTCAGCTGGAGACAGACTGTCGGGAGGACAGACCAGTTTTCAAAGCCAGCTCCAGATGGCCACCCTTCTCCTGCTTCCTGGATGGGCAGTAGGGGTGTTTTCATTAGGAATCCGCAGGGCCGAAGTTCCAGATGAAGCTGCTTCCCTGAGCGGGCTATTTCGGGTGCTCTTCTGATCCTCAAGGTGGCGTCTCTTTGACCACTAGCTTTCCGCTTGTTCCCACTCATTCCCTCTGTGCGCTCAGCAGCAGCTCGTGGAAACTCAACGCACTGTGTGGACCGAGGCACAGGTGCCTTGAGAGGATGAATGGCCATCAGAGATGAAAGCAGCCCTATCTTACTTGTTTTTTTAATTACTAAAAAAGTTTTTCGTTGCACCACTTGGCATGTGGGATCCTAGCTCCGNCAGCAGCAGCTCGTGGAAACTCAACGCACTGTGTGGACCGAGGCACAGGTGCCTTGAGAGGATGAATGGCCATCAGAGATGAAAGCAGCCCTATCTTACTTGTTTTTTTAATTACTAAAAAAGTTTTTCGTTGCACCACTTGGCATGTGGGATCCTAGCTCCGCAAACAGGGACTGAACTGTGCCCTCTTACATTGGAAGCATGGGGTCTTAACCACTGGACCACCAGGGAAGTCCCAGCAGCCCTGTCTTAAGCCAGGTGAGGTCAAGAGACTCAACCTTCTTTCATTTGAGTACTACCGGAAACAGAACAAAGGACACAGACAACAATTTCTTTTTGAAATGTTAATAGTAAGCAAGGGCTTAGCTTTGCCAGGATCGTCAAGCGATATGTTATAGGCAACATTAGAAGCCAGCAGATCTCTGGGGAATCTGTCAGTGATCACGTGGAGAGTGAAACCACGGAATGGTTAGGGTCCTTAAAATGTCAGTATACTCTCAAAGAACACCAAGCCGTGCAAAAGCTGAACAACGTCTGCATGCATGGTAAGTTGCTTCAATCATGTCCGACTCTTTGTGACCCCACGGACTGTAGCCCACCAGGCTCCTCTGTCCATAGGATTCTCCAGGCAAGAATACTGTAGTGAGTTGCCATTTCCTCCTCCGGGGGATCTTCCGGACCCAGGGATCGAACCCGTGTCTGTCTCCTGCATTGGCAGGCGTGTTTTTTAACACTAGCACCACCTGGGAAGTATTAATCCTCTTGGCCTTCTAACGATAAGCCAATTACAAAGTTTTCTGGCATATTTAGACTTTCAGATGTTGACATTTTGTAAAGCCATACTGCCTATGGGGCAGCGATGCACGCATTTATTGTTCTGTCCTAATAAGTGCTAAGTGCCTTAACCGTTCTTAACCATCTTAAAGGCCCTGGCCTCCTCTCCCCAGAGCAGGGCACACACGCGAAATGTAACATGGACACAGAGCCAGGGCACAGAGCCAGTAACTCCTCCTCTTTCCCAATCTGTATGGAAGAGAAAGAGATCATTCCCACAGAGCCATGACAAGGTGTAGTCACATCTGCTCAAACGCAGACTCAGGCATGTATGCCAGAGGGGAGACAGGTGCAAGGTATACCAGACAGCCATGAGTTTGGGGCCCCCAGGAATGCTTGGAGCCCCTCACCCAGCACTGCTGCTGCACTGGGTATGTCCGGGAGCCTTTCCCAAGGGCCCAGGTGTCTGTGGAGGGAGTGTGGCCATTCCTCTGCCCCTGGGGGCTCACTGAACAACAACCATGTTCAAAAATTGAAAGAAAGAACTGGGCTCGCTTCCTTGGAGCTTTGGAAGGGCACTTCAAGTTCTAACACTGCATGGTTCTAGAACGCTATGAGGAGAGAGGCAAAGAGGAAGGTGCGGGAAGAGAAGTGTAAGACTAAAAGAGAAAATACAGTGTTCTCAGTTCAGTTCAGTCGCTCAGTCGTGTCCAACTCTTTGTGACCCCATGAATCGCAGCA